>JAWQRP010000019.1:0-54906 GCA_033557875.1 Quadriops clusia | reverse complement strand
CAAGACAAATAATGAATTGCATGGACATATAATAATGTAAGGTATCCTATCTTATTTATTGGTGAAGCTCTTAAAGCACATTCGCAACTTTAAACGATAAAAAATGTTTCAACAACTAATAGTTTGTCATGTCAAGCAATCATTTTTCTCAGTCTAGCGAGAAAATTACCCAAAATGCAGTCACTCCGTCGGTAAGGATTTTAAAAAGTTGATAGTTAGGTTATTTAAATAATTAAATGTTATTTGTGTCAGCGTCAAAATCAAGATATTAAACTTAAAATTCGGCCACGGCCTTGAACAGTATAAAATTAGGTTAGATAAATATGTCATTTGTGCCAGCGTCAAAACTCAAAATGTTAGACAGTATTTGGTGTTGCTTATTAGGGTTATCTGATTTTAAAACCATTTCTTCAAATGTGTAATTTAAAACGGGACGTCAACCAAAGGACGCCAATAATGAAGAAAAGAAGTCGGCAGTAGTAGCGTCAGTCTATAAGATCAGGCACAGATAACAGATAGTTCGCTCAATAACATTCAGAACCGGTTGCATAAGTTGATGGCAATGACAACTAAATATTGACATAAATACAAATTGGGCTCTGCTCGGTCGGTGCCCTGCACAGTCGCTGACGACATGTGTGAATGCAAGCATTGAAACCCGTAAGAGAGGACTTATCCTGACCGTGGTCTGTCGATCCGCTGCACGTGTGTGTGTGTGAATAGACCCATAGCGCTACACTAGCGCCTCTACCGCACCGGCTCCTGACTAAACCGCTCCGGGCTCCTTTTTAGGTCGAAAAGCGCCGCTGTATTCTCCATATACGCGAGCTATCTGTTATCTGTGGATCAGGTCAATTTCTCAGCTTCACAATCTTAAAAAAAATATTTGCAAGAGAAGGAGTCCAATTGAGAATCGCACACGTTCTAGAATCACCGGATTTGCAAATATCAGGCTTCCGTCTAGTATGTAATATTCTTTGAATTCTAGAACTAAAATAAAAATATATATTTTATATAATGTCGTTCGTTTACATTTTAATTTTTACTTGTATTGATTATCTCAAAAAATTCAGAAATTATCAGGCCGTTTAGTAACGTGAAAATCTAATCATTTATAGGACTTATAATATTGGTAAATTAAATATATAATTGTGTGCCTTTGATCCTTGGAATGTTTATACATATGTCCTTGAAAATGTCCATTGCAGCAATTGATGAAACGTAAGCATTCTTTTATGTCAAAATGTAGTTTCATCCTAAATCTAGACTCTAAAGCGGTGGTTGTAAAAGGCTAAAATCACTTGTATTATAATGAAATTTTGTAACAGAGAAGGCCGTGTTTTCACCCGCTACGCGTCTATTTCAATTGGTAGCGATACCCCCAAAAGATGTGTTAAGGTCATAAGTTAGTCCGAACGTAGCTACCTTTTATGAAACAACAAAATAATTAATCTCTTGTAAAATATAATCACCTGTATTATTTTAGTCAATAGATATAAGACATTAATAGTTGTTTTAAACAGGCTGACGTTAAATAAAAGAGTAAAAAAAACTTTGTATCCCATTTAACTTTTATATGAGGCGTTCTGCAGCAAAAGTACCTATATACATTCGCAAAATAAATGAAGATAGATCCTGTTGCTAAGGGTATGTATATATTGTGAGGGATTTAATATATGCCATAAAGAACTTAAAACTACGAGCCTAACTAAATTTGTTTTCTTCACGCTTCAATAATATTTTTGAGATATTTACGAGAACATTATATAAAAGTTATGGGTTTGGGACCAGGGAACACAGAGTCGTTGCCGACGAAACAACCAGCGCCGCGGTCATCTAATCGAACATGTGGAACATAAAATACGATAATTTATGAACAAGGAAGAATGGCAGAAAGGGACGCTAGCCGAGGAAGAACGAGGGCGTTCGCCCAACAAACAAGAGGTTACGGGGCGACCGCGGCGAGAGAAGCAACGAAAACGGCATTCAAGCAAACGGTCATAATAAGAAGGGAATAACTCGGTACAAAGGTTCTAACGGGATGATTCGGCGAACCTCGCGGGTGTACAAGTGGTTGTTATTTGTTGTTGGTGGAAGGGGTCTGTGTAAATGGGCTGAGTGAAGACACCAATTTAGGATTAGCAGTGACAACAGCAAAAGGCCAGATCGTTTTCTTTATTTATTTCCAAAGCATGTCATCAGCCTCTCTGTCTTACTATATTTTACGCTAGGTTCATGTTTATCAGGTAGACGATTTGCCATACGAATCATGACGAATTACGATCGTGACGAGACTCCTAACCCTTTCCCTCAGTTTGTAATAAGAGTGATCACAGATGTTACAAAATAAAGCAAAGGGAATTAATCAACAAAGTAAAGCTAATTCAATTTTAAGTCATAATGAAAGGTATTCTTTGTTGCAAAGGAAAGACGTCTTAAATTCTCATTTAACGATTATCAAACTCCATTAAACAAATTCAGGTAACCAAAATAAAAGGTAAATGGTTTTGGTGAGGATTCAATAGGGTGTTTTATTTCAGCAAGGTCAGAGTAAATAATTTAGTTTAGTTTGCACCCTCTATCTCTATTTCTAAACCCTTTAACCATCCTAGTAAACCCCTTCTTCGGGGTATCGCTGACCGGCGGCAGCTTATACCCTCCACCGAGTGGGACAAAGAGGCCTCGGAAACTGCCCTGCTATGAACTAGGTTCCTTTTTCCCGGTGGTGTACCGTCTTTTACCCCTTTACCCGCGCTTACCACTCCCGAAGTTTACCCCTTCTTCGGGGTACGCTGTCCGGCGGCAACTTATACCCTCCACCGAGTGGGACAAAGGGGCCTCGGAAACTGCTCTGCTATGAACTAGGTTCCTATTTCCCCGTTTACCTATGTGCCAGCCTTTTAGACAACATAGTCAAAGCAAAACTCAAAGGATAGACTTCCTCTTTGCAATACTGACTGACCTGTTTTAAGACATCTGCATGAATTAACTCCAGGCAAACTAATGTCTTTTTTATGTGGGCCCGTGTTCTTAGCTCACGTGTGTTGGTCGATGATGACGAGGCTAAAAGGAGATCTGCAGGCTATACTATCTCAGGTCAAATAATATCAATCAAGGCCTCGCAGACTGTACTGTCTCGGGCTTAAAATTAAAAGGGGACCTGTAGACAGCCAGGTTCACCCAAACGCAAAAGGCAAATAAAGGGTTAATCTGTAGGAGCCAGATTACCCAAATCATTAAGCCAACAATTCTGAGGTTCCACACTTAGCATATTAGATTGCGTGGTTCGCGTGGAAAGGGACATTAAAGAACAGATACTACACAATATAAACAATTCATGAGTACTCTTCACCAAGACTCATATATCAGAAAGTAACCAAACTTCAATAGTAAAAGTGATCTTCCCGAGTAACAAAGTAATACTGCAAAATAGTACAAGACAATAAAAGAAATTATCCAACTGAACATCGAGGTACCCCAAATACCTGTCCTCCACAGAAAGACCCTTATACACGCGTGACTACAACAGATGTTTCGCATTGGGATTCGAAGAATGCTAGATGTTTGCGTTCGCTCATGTCTTGCTTCACTCATTCTGGGTTTCTCTCGCCGTCTCTCCCGCCCTCTCATTTCTAGCCCTCGCCTTATTGGCAGCGATTTATTGACGTGACGAGTTAGCCTACGGATTCTGGATTTCTACGAAAACAACAAGAAAGGGTTCCTACCAAATGCTAGACGATCACGTGTAATTAATTAATTTAATTCCTTCGGCCAATTAAAATCAGGGATGATTATTTGAATTTCCCGTCATTTTGTACTGGAATATTTCTTTGAGCTCCAGTTATCAACAAAACGCATAAGCATGCCCCCATAACGTCACTATATATTACAAAAAAAATAAAACGCAACTTCCAAATGGGATGGAGACATCAGTCAATTAAATATAATTAACCCGACATTAGTCGCTATATGAGTTTTTCTCTCACACTTATTTTAAAATTGGAACCAATCTTTTTTAACACAATACTGACCCTTGTCCTTTTAGGTCCTTTACTGACTACTCCCATTCCTTTTGCTGGCATAACGAGTGCTAGTTGATCGTGTCGCATTTAAGTATTGTGCAGAGTTTAGTAGAGGTGGTTGCCATCGTGTAAGATTTTCTCTCATTGCGCGACAAAGCGTGTCATAATTTTAGAACAGTTTTTATAGACTCTCAGTTGTTCTTTTTCTATTAGAAATATAGCAAAACGACTACTAGAAGAAGTAATACAACTTGGAAAAAACAATGAATGTAGCTTCTGTCTTCATCGAAAAAATAGAAAAGTGAAGAAAGTATGTAAAACTTGTTAGCAACCCATTTGCCCTGAAGACAATTTATTCTTGTCGAATCTATACTTCAGATATGGAATCTGATGACAATTTGCAATTAGAAATATCATGTTTTACAACTGCTCAATTTACAATTAAGATTAATAATTAAACAGGACATTGTTTTATTAAATTTTTTTTCGGGAGAGAAAATCTCACGTGCGACTAACAGTGGGATTTTTAACCTAGCGACTAAGGCCGGGTTAATAAATATCAGTGTACACTATGTACATAAAAGTTTATTAGGCTGTTCATTGGTTTTAAGAATTTCAATACATTTTTTTACTTATAGACAAACACAAAATTCTTATTTTCTTGAAACAAACTAAAGTTAACATCTGTGCTAGTTAATTCTGTTAATGTTCCCTCATGTACCCATGGAATTTGTCATATCAATTACATACGAGTATGTATTTACAAAATTTTGTACTTGCGTCATTATTCTTCTGGAATGGCGATTTCTGATTATCCATTGAAGTTCTATACTTGAGTTTTTCTTTTATGAGAATATTAATAAAGAGAATTAATTGTAACATTTAATAATATTCTTCTAGAGACCTGAAGATGTGTTTGACAAAAACCACTCACCGAACAAATAAAAATTTTCAATAAAAAAGAAAATATGTTCTTTTATTTAATACTTTTATCTGCTTGATCTGGTTACAATGTTTAGAAACAAATAAAAATAAATCAACACTGATATTTAAGGGAAAACATTATTTATAAGATGATAATTATAAAATTACTTCCGTATCTTTCGAACAGGTACTTTCAATTTGATGTTGTTCGAATTGGAACATAAATGTGGACTATATAGTATAAAAGTGAAAAAGAAAATAATTACCTGTAAACATTTGGGATGTAATCTTTCAGTCGCAAGATTTCTGCTATTACTGCATTTCCTCGGGACACTAATTGAAGAATTGTTTGTCCACACAAATTATTTTCAGCTAAGAATTCTGGCATATTTATTAAAGTTATATGCAAGTGTGTTGTATATAATATTTTAATTATGTTATTACAAATTGTTCAGACTTAGTCATATCATAGAAAACATATACAGAAATCAGCAGTACTGCATTTACAAATATGTATCTAGTACAATAGCTTCTTAACAATACGAATTTACTGAAGTTTGTAATTGAGGCATTTATTTCCGCAAAATTTGACTTGGTTCCTTTTTATACACACATATATATATACGTATTTACAAAGGTGAAGATCGTCATATATGTACTTATTTTCGTTACGGGAAACAGTTTGAAAACTGCTGGATCGGTTTTTAAATTTTAACCGGATCAGCTGATTGTCAATGCAGCGATGTATTTGGCATCGTGTAAATAAAGTGAGGTTAATTTAGATGTGTCAAAAGGAGTTATTTATGTAGTAACTTTATTTTTATAATGACAAAACGAAAAGCAGATGAAATGAATTTAAAGTTACCTTTGGTAGTTATATTAGGGGCAACGGGATCAGGAAAAACCAAGTTGTCTTTAGATTTAGCTAGGCGATATGGAGGGGAAATAATCGGTGCTGATTCTATGCAGGTTTGATCTTATGCAATTACCAAATATAATAGGACATTTTTTCTTTGTTAAGTTGTATTTTAAGAGACTTTTTGGTAAACGTGCAGAATACGTCACAGAAAACGGCAGTATATGTTCAGGTATTTTCGGTTGTACTGGAAGTTGATGCTGTTGCCAAGCATATCACCACATACTATAATGTATGCTAAATTAAACTGCAATTATTTATGTGGGTGTTACTACCTTCATTGTGAGAAAACCGTTAAGCGCACAAACTTAGATAGCGTGCACATTGATACAGATATCAGTTAAAGTGAGAAATTTTCGTATTTTTCTCAAATTTCCTACGTGATTTAGGCGTAATATAAATTTAAGCTTAAAAATATAATTTGTTTCCAAACATTTAGCTGTATTATGTATGTTTATAAGTTAACGGGTGCTACGTCATCAATTTCACATGGAGTCTTACGGAAGATTAAACTTAACTACAATGATATGTAATATGGCCGATTAAGCCCTAAACGGGTTGAGAGAAGTATTTCTGATACACTTTATCATGGTAATATTGGGTGATCTATTCTGCATGTTTGCCGGCTTTTTAACAGAAGTAATACATATATAGCCTGTTTAGTCGAGCAGTTGCCAGTGGGTGGAGACACAATTCTCAGGGTTGCCAATACGATCACCTGTCTTCTAGTACGAGACCGTGAGAATTGTGACTCCACCCACTGGCAACTGCTCGAGTAAACAAGCTGTATATACTAATTTATCTAATTAGTAGGTGTTTGAACAATACAAGGTGGGCGAAAAGTCGCTTTGCCGAATATAATACAACAGTACATTTGTTTCTACATGGGTTGAATAAAATTCCATGTATTTTCCTGATTTTTATTAATTTTCCATTAGGCTACCAGCTTTGTATCAAGAATTTTAGTTAACATTCGAAACGAAATTTATTCAAAAAGTTCGAATTTCAGTTAACAACAATTTCTTAAATTTTATCAGCAAATGCATGTGTCTCAATTCCAATCCAAAAAAAATTGTAGCATCTACATCATATAGATAAAAGTAGTGTTCATCTGATTTTTGTTGTATTTATGTCTGGAGAAGATGATAATTCCAACTCAGAACCTAGCCTTGTGATAATGCGTTAAAAACTAATCTGGGGCCATATAAAATTTCCCATTTACTTGACAGTTTACTGAGAGTACTAGTCAAATATCGTATGTGCGATGTGTGGTGGCATACTCAGTTTAATGAGTTTATCCTCGAGGATACCGCATAATACGGAGAAGCTGTTAGAAAATACATATTTATTAGTAACTCTAATGGACGCTACCCTTATTCTTTGCAAAAAAAATGTAAATATATTGTTTAGAGACAATATTTAAAAAATGAAATCAATATGGCTAAGGAAACCAGCTTTCTAAGTCGTACCGGTTACCATTAATGCTAAAATTTAATGACAATTATGCCTATTTGTTGGACACTTGGTGTTCTTCTTCACCATTCCTCATCCTGAGTTGAAGCGATACTTTAATTTGCATTTTCCCGTCAACTCAAATGCTCTTCAAATTCTTTGTAGTTGGCTCAAAAACCAAAATTTCTGAGTGAGAACGTAATTAATTAGTTCTTTTTTCATTGCTTTAGTCAGCTCTTTTGGTCTATCTAATTTCTTAAAGTTATTAAGCTTTCGTAAATGACGAAGAGTTGGTTTTGAGATTTTACGGGTCCTATTTGCTTCATTGAACATAATTTCGCCATTTTGCAATTTATGTAATGCCTCATCTATGTATCTTCTTTTTGTCAAATGTTAATATAAATAGTTTTTGGCATGCAGTTGAGTTTTTAATAATTGAAAAATTAGAAATCAAATCTGAACGCTAACTCTTTCTCGCGGATACCGATAAACCTGTGTTAAGTCGAACCACAGTTGAGACTAAGGAAGTGTAAGTAGATACGAATTAAGTAAGAGCGCGAATATCATTATATCATATATCCTCAAAACAGTGCTGATTAAAGTTTCTGCAAAATTTGTTGTACGAAACAGTTTATTAAGAGATATACAACCTCTGCTTAAAAGCAACATGCATGTATCAAAAAATATTTTCTGTAGAAGCTTAAAAAAAAAAAAAGCTTGTTCCAAAAAGCAAATATTTTGTATATATCGGTCATTGATTCAAACATACCTACAGTTAATTCCACAGTACTTTAAACATTTAATTTTGATACTATCTAGGCAAATGTTCTGTAATATACTTTGTCAAAATTTGAAGTACTACATTTTAGTAAAGAAATATTCCTGTTCCAATTATTGTGAATACTTTTGTAAATTTCAAACTACTCAACCTGAGCAGACGACTTAAGAAATTGAAATTTGTTTTAGGTCTATAAAGCACTAGACATTATAACTGCCAAAGCAACTAAAGAAGAAAGACGAGTAGCGCCTCACCATTTAATCGATATCCTAGATCCCCATGAAATATTTACTGTATTAGACTACCGGAACAGAGCTGTTCCAATAGTATCCTTTTCTCTACATTTGCAAATAATTGTTGTTTATTTAAAACATTGTACTATTTATAAAAACAAATCCTTCACAACCTTTAGATAAATAATTTGTTTTCCCAAAACAAACTTCCTATTGTAGTTGGAGGGACCAACTACTACATTGAATCTTTATTGTGGAAAATCCTAATAGACAATACAAATAGGGAAAGGCAGTTTGAACCTGGTGTTGGTGGTATAAATAAAGAACATGAACTTTCAAGTGTTGTGTTACACGATCGTTTAAAAATTGTGGATCCTAAAATGGCTCAGAGGATACATCCCAATAACAAAAGAAAAATTTTACGGTAATTTTATACAAATTATATTAATAAGAATATGTATTGACAAAAGTGTGAATGATAGATCTATAGAAGTTTTGCAACAAGAAGGTCGAAAGCATAGTGAAATTTTGAAAGAACAGGAAGAATCATTCGGAGGATCTTCGCAAGGCGCTGGTTTGAGATATCCGGATTCTGTAATCCTTTGGCTTCAATGTGAAAGGGTATTTTTTTAAACCGCTAATACTTTTGCAATAAGTTTTATTTTTAACAGGTTTTGATTCTTTTAGGGTGTCTTAGATGAACGACTTAATTGTCGTGTTGATTCAATGATCAAACAGGGTTTAGTAAAAGAATTAAAGGATTTTCATAATGCTTATAATAAGGCAAGGTTTGATAAAAACATGTAAGCAATCTTAAATTTTCTCTTATCAATGAATTGCATAATAAATTGGTTTTTTCTATGCAGAGATCCAGATTACACAAAAGGTATATTCCAGTCTATTGGTTTCAAAGAGTTTCACAATTATTTATTATCTATATCATCAAGTGAAAATGAAAAGCAAAAATTGTTGCAAGAAGGTGTTAATGAGCTAAAGAGAGTAACTCAAAAGTATGCCAAAAAACAATGCAAATGGGTCAAGAATAGATTCCTCGGAAGAAAAGATAGAGAAGTAATAATTGTGTAAACATAAGTACTTAATTCTTTCTGTGCAAATGAAATTATTATTTTTGTGCAGGTACCTCCTGTTTATGGATTAAACACTGACGACATTTCTAAATGGGATGAAAATGTTACAAAACCAGCCATGGAAATTATAGATAGTTTTATTCACCAAAGAAGTTGCTCATTTGAGAGGTTACCCACAGTTGACATAGAATCTTGTCCAAATTCTCAAGACAAAACTTTTCAATGTGAAATTTGCGACCGTGTGTTTGTAGGTGAGTTCCAGTGGAATATCCACACAAAGTCCAACAAGCACAAAAGGAGACTTCAAAGCAAAAACAAACAACAGTGTCGTGAACCCACTGAAAAAATACAAAAAACTGCGTGATGATATTGCGTTGAGTAAAGTGCATGCGTTTACGCATTATTTAAATGTACATTATTTTAAGGTAAACAATAGATAATGGGCAATCATTATGTGTTTAATTTTTTGCCCGCACTTTCATGTTGAATGCCCGTTGATACTTTTTTCTGCCAATTAACACATAAACCGTTTTCTACAACTTTCGTTTCACGTGTTTTCCCGGCAAGATAAGTGATTTGTCGCATACCTGTTGATATCAATTTGATTGATTTAACATGACAAAGTATCTCCAATGAAATATTTAGTTAGGTACATATATGCTTAAGAGCGATGCGCGGAATTCTACATTTAAAATTTCGAATTAAGCACTTTGCAGATTGTTTGGGACATAAGAAGTGGCAATTTATAATGCCATTTTAAGTATGTTCTAATTGCCAATTTACGAGAAATTGCTAGATTTGCAGTCTCTATTAACATTCTCAGTGAATTATCCTTTATATGTCAGCTTGCGTGCGCTCACACTTAGCATGTAATAATCGATATAAAATTATACATAAGTACTTATATGCAATAGAAGTAGTGGCTATTTAATTATTACAAAATATCCCATATTTCTTTTCTTCAAGGGTGATTTTTTTCTCAAGTTGTTGCGCAAAAGAAACCCCATTTTCTCTGTATGTGAGGCCAAAGGTCGGAAACCTTTCCATATAAATTGCATTTATATATCAATTTTCCCTTCTAACCCTTCCTGACTTTTTCCTATGAACATTATCTCGAAATAAAATCCCCCCAAATATATGAGACGGCCTTGATTTCCCCCTGAAACCATCAAACATAAGTCCGAAAGGTTTCGATTCCTTGGCCACCAAAAGAGAAGTTTAATTTTACTGTTATTTTAATGCATTTAATAATGTATCTGTACTTGGCCAGAAATTAAGCTATCATAGGATGACATTTTCAATTTTATAATGGTTCTACCTGCAGAATAGTACACCATATTAATATATACACAATTTAAAGGTTTTTGTTTAGTGTTATAGATCTATTTTTTTTAGAATTAATCCATGTAATAAAATCGGCTTTACATAAAAATTATGACGTCCCTGTTGGCCAATTAACGATATACATACATGTTTACTGAATTATAAAATAAACTAATTGCATTTTCAAATGAAATAAAATGCCAAATTTTCTTCATATGTAGGTACATATTAATAAAATGCATATATATATACATAGATAAGAAATATATATTCCTTTGTTCAAAATATGACAAGAGTTTTGTGGCGTAAAATGTATTTTATGACAGTGGCAAGTGCGATTTACCGTCACTTCTACGGCAAAATTTTTTTTATTAAAATTTTCAGATTCATATCAAAAATTATCTTGAAATTGTAGCAAACGCTAAACTCTAATTTCGTAACATTTAAGCGACTTAATTTGTATATAGCCTTTTAATCGAAACACACTCCATGTATGTTGAAAAATCAAAAAGAAACATTCCAAATTTTAATAGCGGCCAACAGTTAGGGATATTTATTTTTTTGGCGACGTGTTTCGTTATTTGAAAAGCAAACTTTACATAGTATACTTTTGCTCAAAATTAGGTTTGTATATAGAATTCTATGAATGCTACAACAAATTAAGGAAATTATAACATTTACTTCCTGTGTATGTATACCGAAAAAACATTGCATAGGTACGTAACACACAGTTTAATTCCAATTGATTTCGCTATAGACATGTTTTCACGTATGCGGGTGCAATTAATATACTAAAGGCAGGTATAGGTGTACGTTTAATGAATTGCACGCATGTAATACACATGTAATTTGAATGAAAGTTACGTCGTTGTGCAGGACAGGAAATTCTTAACGTTACTGAAGAACTGATTAAAGATGCGTTGCCAATGTCTATTAGTCATCCTTTCAAGTAAAGGAACGCAAAATATGTGGTACTATTAATTGGAATCAACGACGGAGTGTAGGCCAGATATTGCGAACACAATTTAGATCAATTAATGTTGCTAATATTTTAAAATTAGACAGTCATGAACCTTATAAAAAATTACGAAGACTTATGGTTTTTATATCAAATTAAATTTTTACTATTTGATTTAAAGTAATTTAAATATGTATTAAATAAAAATTCCCTTCTTTTTGGAAATTAGTGTTTATTATAGATATAATATTCTTTCTATATTTGTATAAAATGTTTTAACCGTGCGCCTCCGCCAGTTGTGGAAATACCATAAGCACATGTATTTAATTTTCCAATGTATGTATTTATAATGAAATCTATTGTTGAATTTACTTACCTTTGTAAATTTGAAACATCACAGCACTTTTTAGATATTTTATAAATTCTTTTATACAATTTTGTATATATAGTTCATAAAATTTAAATGTAAGAATAAAGGTAATAATAAAAAAATGCAAAAAATAAGCTCATAATTTTTTATTATTAAACAGGAACTAAAACCAAATGTTGTATTTCGTGAAACTATACTGAAATAACATAAATTTATTAAACGTAATAAGTATACAAGTACAAACAAAACAAATGTATATACACTTCCACGAGGCACTTATAAATACTCGTATGCCAGTTATCAACATGCTTTTGAGCAGCGTCGAGAATAATTCTCGGCTCTACTGGTGGTCGGTGAAGCTTAAGAGAATTGCCCTGTTTTGTAAAGACATGTCCCATATATATATATATCATAAGAACAATCAGAAAATGTGCCTTGTAGTATAATCTGAATTTACATTTATTTCATTTAATATTTGGTCAACTACATGCGAGGTCAACATCACAGGTACAAAATATCAATATATACATATATTACTGTAATTAAAAAACAAGCATTTATAAATCAAATGCCTGCTATGAATTTACACCATATACATATATTTTTTATTCTAAAATAACTGAGAGTGACAGAACTTTTAATAATCCTTACACAAGGCTCATTTCATAAATATATAATTTCATTGTGTATAAAAACTATTTCTTATATTTTTTCTTTTTTTTTGTGTTTGCTTTCATTTTTTTTAAGTTATGTATCAAAAGTATAAAATACTGTAAAAACTAATATGAACACAACAATTCTCTTTATCTCAACGACAAAATAAAAACTAATTAAATCTATTCAGGAAGACCTTACAATACAGTAAAAAATGACGTAATCAATCGTTGCTAAAATCATAATTAAACATAACAAAACAAAATTGATTTTAGCATATAAATAACAAATATAAGCATTATATAAGGAATTTACACTAAAAACAAGATTATGTAAAAACTAATCTTATACGGCATCTTTCACTCAAAGATACAACACTTACTCTAAAAAAACAATGAGAAACAAAAACAAATAAAAGTAACATGACAAACACTTTATACATCATAGCATTATTATATGTTTAAAAATACTCTTAAACTTTAAATTAAAGGTTTTTGACCTAAGGTAAGTTTCATTTTCAAATTGAATAATATATATCATTAGTAGAACTTACGAGCAGTAACATTACCGCATGGTATTTTGTTTAAATTTTATTAGTTAGTTCTTAAACTAAGATTATGCATTGGTTAAGCTTATACCAGGTAGTACGATAAGCTATTCTATGTACACAATAATTTTTAATACAAGTATTTGTGCAAATGTTATTAACCTTAAATTAATGTTTCAAAATGAAGAATTATTGTAAAAGACATAACAATTTATTGGACTTTAATTATTCCCAATATAAAATTAAAAAAAACTGAATAAAATTTGTCCAATAAGTAAGTCGAATCGTAAAATGAACAATTTTCATTTCAAAATTGATGTAACAATCAAACACAAAACTCATTCATCAAAACAAAATTATATTACACTATACAATAGTGAATTACGTTTTTACATAAAATGTTTTTATGTAAAAAATTATGTAACCTACCAAGCACAAAGAATATGTTAATATCTTCGTTCTTAGATAAAAGAAAAGAATTAAACTACCTTGTGTATTCTTATCACAAAAAATAGTTCATAGTAAATTAAATAATGCAATGTAATATTAAGTAAATAGAAAAAAATATATGTACAATCGTAAAGTTTACTTTCGAGTTTATTATATAAAATGTGAAATGTTAAAAAAAAGTATACCTAATTGATTAAAATTATTGCATTTTAAAACGAATTTAAAATGCAATATCACTCTTAAAAAATAATATTAACAATTGAATAATATATATAGGAAGTTATTAACAAATCATGTATTCTAACGTATGAAGAAAATGAGGTTACATAATTAAAAAGTATATTTAATGGAGCAAAATATTTAAAAGATAGATAGAAATGTAGGAGAATGAGAAATCGCACGTTCAAAGTGAATTTTTCATTGGGTTACATTATATTTATATATATAAGTGATATTGAGAGCAGAAAGAAATGTACAGCTGCTTTCGAGGTTAGATCGTAATGAATAATGAATTCAAGAAAAAAAAAAACGCTAAATTAAAATACACTAATCCTATCATTAAAAAAATCACAGTTCATATTTAAAATATTGAATTGTCAGTAGCCTACAGGAGTAATTGTCCATGTAAGTTAAAAGTCGTTACTATATAAATCAATTGAAACTAACGAGTGTACGCTACCAATTTTTCAAATGGTTGTTTAGACACGAATCAATATGACAAAACATAAATTAATTTTATTAAAAGACATAATAATTTGGTGAAAAACGAATTAATTTGAGGTTTCTTGACTTTCCCTCATTTTGCATAAGTCTGACCGTAGTCCAGACAATTTATTTTTCTTAGAGTGGAATAATCTTATTAACCTGTTCTTTTCTTCCTCACATTTCATGTCGTAGTCGTATAGGTTTTTAATGTATTTAGTGGTCTCATTGAGGATGAGGACTTTGGCCGCCTTATCTTTCTTTTCCAACGAAGGAATGTGCAGTCTGAGAAACTCGTATGAATCCCGCAGCTCCATCCGCCTTTGTCTTTCCAAGTTGTTGTGGACATGCCTCTTGTCGCTTGTAATCGAGGTGTCAGTTTCGCTATCACTGCTGTTATTAGTCTCCCCGTAACGCCTTTTTGGCGTAGTTACTGGAGTCGGGGGCGCCTGGTTTTTCCTCTTGCAACCTCTCTGCGAGGGGGTCCTCCTTGGAGTTGATACTTCTACGACTGTAGTCTGGGGCTTAACTGGGAGCATGCAGCGGATTCCTGTGCTTCTCGTTTTGCTGTGGAGGGCATTTGCCATAGATTCTTGGAGTTGCTGACGATGGCTTGTTGTTGGGTTGTTGGGTAATGCTTTCTTTTCGCTGACATGTACATTGACTACGTCAATCTCTGAGTCCTCTGTAATGAGAAAATAAGATCTATTAAAGTATATTTAAAAATTAGTTTGTAAGAATGTGTGTATGAAATAAATGCATAGCTGTAATACATGTAACAGTCAAGTTGTACTGATTATGGTTTATTTTTTTATTGTGGCTTTTTAGGGTTAAGAGTAGAGATAGTTGCTTTTTGCAGCAAGATCTTTGTAGCAAGTTATTTAATCAGGAGAGTTGATCAGTTGCTCTATAAGTGCATATAAGTGGATGGATCTCATTTTTATGCAGCCTGTCAGTTGGTGATGGACGTCGGTGCGGTGAAATTCGTGTTGACGTAGGAAGCGCTCAAAAGAAAGTATTACAAAGTAATCAGGCCTCATGTAAGGCTCTGGTCCTCCCACTATTGGCGAATGCAATGCAATTTAAGCTTGCATCGCGCGAATGTCGAGGCTTATGAGAATGTTTACTTTTCTAAATTTTCGAGCTTGTGGGAATGTTGAGATTTTTAGGAAAGTTGAAGCTTATAGGAATGTTAAAATTTGAGCGAATGATGAAACTTATGAGAATGTTAAAACTTTTGCGAATGTTGAGACTTTTGCGTATGTTAAGGCTTTTGCGATGTAAAGACTTGGGCGAATGTTGGAGACGAATATCAGGATTGGTTCGAATGTAAGTAGTTTAGTGTGAATGCAAGAGCATATGTGAATGTAAGTATTTATGTGGATACGAGTACTTTATGTGAATGTGAGTACATATGTGAATGTAAGTACCTATACGTGAGAGTAAGTACCTACAAGCGGTCGTAAGTGGGACTAGTTTTTGTGATAAGAATGCTTCTACCCGGGTGGCGGTGATATTCGCCTACCAGGTAAGTTCTTTTACGACCCCAATTTCAGGTGATACCGTTTCTGCACATAATGTTGTATGTTACCGACTGGCCGGCTTAATTGGCGAAGAGATCACATAGCATCGGAGAATGCTGCTCCAAAACTGGATCCGCCAACAACAACCTTTCACATTCCTGAGCACACTAGCAGCAACAACGGGTATAACGGAATTTCGACTGATAACTCTACTACTTATAAAATGCTTCGATTTCATTATCTATGTCTTGCAATGGTCAGCGAGATCCATGGTGCCTAAATACCCTGTCGCTAAGCCGCGGCTTGCCTTTGCTCTGGGCTTAACTAGGCGAGAATAATGAATGGGAGGCATTAGGAGCAACCTAAATTATACCGGCGGGGAAGCTAATTTTGGAACTAGGAAATAAACTCTCATGCGAGACATGAAGAGGTGCGATACAGAAATAGGTGTTCATTGTTGCTAGACGGGAATTGGGATAAGATAACATTGGTCAATTGGTCTAGGTGTCATTAGGGGAAGAGTTTGTAACGTCACGACGAAAGAGCGCTGGCTCGAGATATTTTTGATGGCGCCTCGATTAGAATTGTGGCTATGTTATGACCAAAATAGTACTTGCATTTGGTAATTCTTTTCGCTTATAAATTTCGGATGCCGAGGCTGATATTGCTTGTAAACTTGGCGAAAACGTGATTTTACGAATGACTAAGGAAAGGAACTTGAACAAAATAACCCAGTTATTTGAACCTGGGGGCACGTGTTTCTAGACTTGCGGCACCCATAGGTGGATAGAAATAAGCTACAAGTTATATAATGTATTGTACTAGAAAAAGTCATTTTCTTGCGTCCATTTTTAACAAAGTTCGTTTTCTTAAGACGAAGTTTTAGAAGATCTTTAACGTCTATACATTCAAGATTTTGAAACAAATAAACGAGAAAATAGATTATGACGATCACTCTCGAATTATATTCTTTTAATTATATTTAAATGCATCTTTTATTTCTTACTTTCAGAGTTTCAAAACTCAATTTAAAGATGTAATAAAAGTAAATTTTGATAAAATAAAATCATTATTTGAAAAAAATATAATCGTACATGCTATCACTTCAAGATAAGGAATGCATTTCAAAACTATACTATGTTTTTCTTCATATAATATAAATATGCCAAATTACAAGATAGGTAATATCATAACTGGTTCAGTTGGGGCCAGGTTTCACACATAGTGAGTGATGTTTTAAATGTTCGGTATCTAGTTTCCCAATCACCATCAATGGAGAAATAGTGCGTCGGAGACCTAACGCTTCAATCAAACGTCCTTCAGGCAATTGAGTCGAGCATTGTGTGCGCGGAAGGCAACAGCATAATCGCGAAAAAGTGCGTAGAAATTCCCTTCTATCTATCGCATACATTTGTGATTATGTCAAGGTCGACTTGAACAGCGTCTGGCCCCACGTGTTACGTACTAGTTCGTTGTTCCTAGCCCGTGGCCTGTAATCTAGGAATTCGCTCGCCTGCCAATGGCCTGTTCTGCTTGCCGGAGGCTTATTAGCTAGCCTAAGGTTACGAACACGGCGAGAGTTCACGTGGGGGTCGCGTAGACGCCGACGACGTCGAATCCGCCGCCGACTCGTCGAGGTCAATTGCCGCGCCGGTATATATAGACTGGTCGTCGGTGACTCCGTGCTCTGATGCTTTACCGCTCCCACGTATTTGGCATTGTCCTACTCAGATTGTATGGTCTGTCTTCCGGGTGCCCCGAGCCAAAGCTGCGTCGCCAGCGTCGTCGCCTTTGGCATCATCGAGCTCGTGATGTATTGGTATATACTTCTCGAAGTGTAAAATTTTTCAATATTTAATCCAACTGCCAAATCAGCACTATAGTAACAACTATTGTAGTAAACCCAACCTGGCCCGAAAATGACAGCAGAGACATTTTATAAAAATTAATTGATAAACTCGTTCTATGACGATATTTTTTTCTCTTTCTAATTATCTCTTTATTTCTCTCTACCGCTCTTCCCCTCAATTTATGTCTCTTGCCCTTTTTATCAATTTTATCTATACTTCTAACCCGTTCGATAAAGGAGTAGTAGATCTGCTACAGTGTAGATACGCGAAATGTGTGCACCGTACAAGATGCGAAAATCGCCTGTATACACTGTAGAGCTTTACATAAAACTAAAAACTTTATGTGCTTCATCTCAGAGCACAAGAGAATTTGTTGTAGCCAATTCAAAATCTTTTACCTAAATATTGCGTTACACTATGCATATTTCCATAATCAATCGAATGGAATTAATTCATAATTCATGAAGAACACTACTTTAAATACCTTTCTCACTAACTCTTTTACATAAATTTAAAAATAAATCTCATGTTCAGAAGACGGGAATTTTTCCTTCTTCGCATGATTTTAGGTAAATACGTACGATAACTAACACTAACTACTTTGGTATTTAAATAATAGACTAGTTGCCTTATCAAAAGTTTCACAATTTAACCATATTGCTTGAAAATATACCCACCTACTTCGTTTAAATATTAAACGTTTATAAAGTACCTATTGCAACTGAGTGCCGAAAATCTCACTAGCAGAATGTATCAAAAACATTCGCCACGTGCGTTTTTTTAGTTTTCCACAGTTGCCCACTACAAATTACACGCAGGCGCATTAACCTACATCTATTCACTTCTTAAATTATTTTATGCTTTCTATTTATTACTTAAACAAATTTAGAGTATTAGTTTCTAACAATAGTAAATTTATAATTAATTATACCCCCTTGCGGGATTCTACATCTACCAATACTAAATTTCGCAAATTTCTAAAAAAGATATGCCAAAAAGGACGTATTTCGTCACCTTACCCTTTACTTTCTGGGGATTTTTTGTAAGTACCGCCCGAAGAGAATCAACAACGGAATTCAACCGTTTATTGCAACCTAAAAATGAGTAAATCATGATTAAAAGGTTTCAAACGAATTTCATTAATTGCACGTTAAAACTTCACAACTAGCACACATGTAGGTTTGAACAAGTTCGTCCTTAATTCTAAGTGAAAAATTAAATCCCACAGACCTCCAGCGGCACACTCCAAATATAGCTCAAAATGTTAGTTACGAAACATAGTTCATTTCCGGCAATAATGCATCGTATGTATCTGTGGGTATCAACTCCCACATGAGATTCGATCTACAATTAAAAGTCACTCGTGCCTGTAATAAAAATCTTATCCGTTTCACCACGTTTAAATGCACACGCTAAATTTCTTATTACATTTCACTCAAAATTAAATATATAAATCCTTATAAAACAATCTCCCCATTTTACATTCCCTGCAATAACAGAAACAATTGCACAAGTTAGAAACATAGTCGCACAAATCGTATATACATCGGTATCATTCCCGCGCAATTTGAAGGATTAGATAACAGCCTTATTACGTATGCGTGGCCTTCGTGTCATAAAATAGTAATATAGTAAAAGTTGGCTCGTTATAATACGGCACTGTGCATTTTTTAAATATTTCAAATATAAAAATGTAAATCAGCACAAAAAAACTCTTTTAAGTTACTGGTTTTATATGTATTATATTCATTCATTAATATAGAAAACTACGTCAAAAGGCTTGCCTGTTGGCTATATGGTCGGCCTTGCCATTATAGACGCATTATATATACCATAACGGATTTGCAATTAATTTTCAACATGGTATGTCTAGACCAGAGTACAACACATTTCGATGATAAAACTAAAATAAATAAAAATCGCCGATTCGTAAATCTGCAGCCTTGTTTGGTGAGAGATAAAAATAGAGTTTATACACATATGTAATAATCGTGGTAATACTACCGCTTAGTTACAGCTAGTAGTGATAGCGGCGAAGTGACGAAATCACCAAAGGTGATAATATCGTGAACTATATGTTGATATTAAAATGTGGAAGAGTATAAAAGATGACCCACAAAATTTTGCTGTTTCAGGACTAAAATATAACCACGTGATGCTCGTGGCCAACAGTAAATAATAAAATATATTAAATTTAAGAACTTTAGAGGCTGTGGGCCACGACTATTTGAGGAGGTAAATAAACAATAGGCGGTAAATATTGCAAAAGGGAGGTCAGTCTGTTTACGAACCAAAACTTATCATTTTAAGATACCGAAAAATTTAAGCTAAATAAATATTAAAAGTCCTTTTAAAATATACATTTAAAGTAAACATGAATTTAAATAGAACGTTATCGAAATTTAAAACCGCACACCACGTTGTAGAATAGGAAATATCGGTATAGTATTATCTGAAATTACAAATATTGTATTAGCGATCGTGCGAGATTATGGTGTTCGAAGCCCTCAGAGCTAACCAAAAGAAACTGGAATATATCAGATATCCTGTTTGTTCAACGTCCGCGTCCCAAACCGCGACCATGGATGGTTAGTATTTGATCTTAGATACCTTATCAATAGAGGCACCGATTAAAAAGAAAAAAAAATACCCAATGCTACTCGATGTATTGAATTCCAAAAAATCCTAAAACAACTTTAATTGGTCTTGAAACCGTTAATTCAGCAATTTGCGAATACAAATATGTGCATATCAGAGGTCATTAAATAACATGCTGATCGCGCCGAATTTTCCAAAACGCTGGACAAGCGCTTTCTAAAAAGGCTAAAAAACCACCAGGCGAATTCGTGCGCTTCGGAATAATGATGTCCGGTCTTCTTTACGTTTTCATTCAACAATCACCAACGTGCGGCTTTGCAATGTGAGTCATTATTACTTCATTGCACATAATTTTTATTTATAACTGGAATCGTCCCAATATCAGCATCAGACATTCATGCAGCAAAGGTCCACAGAACATGCGACCTTAGGAACTCGGTTATCAGCAAATTTGGCAACGAAGCAATTGTTGAATAAAAGAAATTTACTATATTTCTTGTTTTCATTTATTTTACTAGTCGACGTTTCGGTTGCTACTGGAACTTTTTTTCAATTGCATAGTTTGAAAAACTTCACATGTAACCATATGTCATGTATTATTTAATATATGTACATATATTTAATCCTCTAATGTGGACATAGAAATAAATTATTAGGAAAAAGCACCTGAGTTTTCTTGTCACTGGTGATTGGGATCCCACGAAATGTAGTGCGAATCAACCGAAAATATTCAGCTGTCGAATGTAATTTATTAAGGCAATTATACATACATACAATGTAAGTATTAACATTGGCCTTGTAGCAAGACCAAATAATTCGAGAAGTTCGTTCAACTGCGCGTTGTTTTTATTTAATATTAATAACCTTTCGTCACGTAAATGGCTATGTACCTATGTGATTATGCAATAGATAAAAAAAAGAATTGCGCCTTTCGAAAATCGAATATAAATATTCCATCGATTACTTCTTTTTCTCTTCTTTCTCTTTTAATAACGATCAAGTTAGATGAATTAACAAGGGATGTATCTACTAGCATTCGAATAAAAACGGAATGGGTATAGGAAGCATTAGTAACAAACATGCGTAGTAGACCAAGAAGGATAAATGTCAACATCCTTTGGCGTTCACACGTTGACTTGGATATCAAACTTCTAAAGGACACGGCTAACGACGAATTACCATTAGATATTTAAAACGTGTTTCATAACCAGACAGTGACTGTCCTTGCGGGAGACCATTTACAGACATTTGGTGCTAGTGATACAATGTCAACGTAATGTTCGTAACATCTCGAAAAATTCTTGAACCTGACGCACATGCAAATCGCTCAGACGGGAATTGATTAGTATGCGTAAAATACGCAATATTTCACGTGAGCGAAACTTCCTGGTGAATAAAAATCGATGGAAATTAGTTGAGATGAGAGTTGCTAAAAAAGCCGAGTAGAGGCCGTACTGTAGATAAATATTCTAATATAAGGTGTGCAGAACTTTGCACTGCGCAATTTAAAAATTAGATATGTTTATTATTGCTAATGGATTTGAAACGAACGGGAATTCTGCACTATGCTGCTTTTTGTGCGCAATCACTACTTGGTAATGGGCAGTTGTTTATTCCTGATTATTGAAGTTGCCACAATCATTACAGTTTTTTTCCTCAATTTCCATTATTAGAAAGGTGTCACCATAGGTGTGTGAGCGTGTGAACTGAAGTCCAAACTCGCCCCATTAACGAAATTGTATTTGAGGCTGAAATTACACCATTCTCGGGGATCGTGCAAATTTAGATCTAGTTGCATTAGTTTGTTAGGAATCACTTTCCCCATATATCCACTGAAATGACTTTTCCCATGAGGGTTGGAACTAATAAAAAGAGGTAAAGCATGAGGGCGACAGATGTTGCGACCTTAGTAGACCACCGTTGTATCAGCAATATATCTTTTTCATTTCAATCTATAAAAGCACCCCTAATTCGGAATCACTATCCGGTGGGACACGAGTTAATAATTCAAAAAGCTAATTCCAAATTTTCCTCTCCTAATATATTCCAGTCATTCCTTTAGTAATTGTTTGGTTTAAAAATATATGCACATGTTAGATTTATTTATTGTGTGCGCAATAAGGACATGACAATTTATCTACGGAAGCTATTTTTGGACAAACTGATAGGGCATACGCATTTTCTCTTTGCACGGACGCGATTGTGGCTGCTGCGTTGGCCCCACACTTTTTATTTTCGTTCAGGCCTCTCCCTAACTTACGCCTCTTTAATTTTAGATGCAACTAGCATTCAATGAAAGCTCACGTACATTAGAAACATTCATCATTGTTTTATTTTGAGATACCAACTAGCTAAAGATCTTATAAGCCGTGTGGGTTTCTAAACACAATATTCACGAAAATTGTAGTAGGTGTAGCAATGTAAAAATAGTACAGAAAAATTAGAACGATTAAACAATTCATATTTACCCATAAAAATTAGAGAAATAACTCGTTACGTTTGAAATGATGTGTTTTTTTAAGAAAATAGTGTGTTCTAGTGTAAAAACAAATTAACACACATTGCAATCGAACTTAATATTATAATTAGTTTTCGAAAGGCTTCTAATATCACATATACCTCGTGCCATTATTGAACTATCATTTATAATTAAAAATCAATTCTAAATTTGTCTGTCATTTTCACTGTAGGTACAGTTTCACATGTCGATACTAAGGTTATCCAATATCTGCGCACCGTACTTCAAAGATATAAAATCCAGGTCAGCAATTAAGAAATTGAGCGAAAAAAATCGGCAAATACGGCATTGAAACGAATAGAGTCGCCAATTTCACGGGCGAAGTATCACTAAATTACACATATTTCGGCATCGAATGCTTCACTTTCGGATTTGATCTATGGCAATACAAACAAATTGTTCATGAAAAATATGCTATAAAAACTGAAACATCATACAAAAGATTAGAAATTATGGTTTACATAAACGTACGGTAGATAACCCATATTTAGGTTTAAATAACAGATTTCCTACTCTGTGCCGCCAATCACAACTCTATGCATTCATACAGAAATGTAGGTTAGAGGAATTACTGCATTTTGCTCTCTGGTACGGCGGATATGAGCATTTTTGGTCGGTTCTGACTCAAACTGGCGTGTAATTAATGTGATTTTAATCACAAAAGGGGCACCGCAAGTACCGACCCACTTAGGCCCATGCCTTAAAGGAGAATGTCTAGACGCGATCATATTTGTTCCCTAATTTTCTCATACATTTTGCACTATTATTATCTAAACAGGTAACTGCCGAAATGCGAGTTTAACGACCTTTGGACACTATAGAACCGTGGCGTTGCAACTGGTTTATCAATCAGTGATACCGCTCTTGATGATACCTTTTACAATGTACCCTTGCATTTTTCGGCAATATTTCTTGGTCAACGCCCGATAAAAGATGGAACAATGTGTTGACAACTAAACAAACATAATCTACTGTGATAGTAGGGAAACGTAAGCAAAACAAATAATAACGCAGCGTGACATAAATAAAGCGCGTTATAGAAAAATAATATTGCGCAAGGTTATGAGTAAAACAAATTTACGGGCCGTAAACAAATTAATGAAAAAAGTGGTCGTTGGTGTAATTGTAAGGCTATTTCCGCTTTCCGTTTTTTTAAATAAACCACAAATTAATTCGGATCTAGCTACTGCATCTTATAGCGTCGATTTACAAATTAATAATAGTAAACCACACTGATTTACGGTCATTGGAGCGTCAACTTTTTGAGTTGATCGTGTGTAGCCAAAATTGAGGTTGAAAATGCTATGAATAGAAGGCAGAAAGTTCGAATTTGGAAATCAGCTATTTGCAATAAAATCAAAAGTTCTGGATCAACTAAATTTGGCGATCTTAATGTTTATCCTATTTTGAAGTATTGGCGTAGTTCCAAGAGACGAGCGTTTTCAACAATATTTCCAACTCTAATGACCAATTTAAAGCAGGCGACTGTTTGAAAAAAAAACGATACAAAAATATCTATTCAGAAAATATCTATTCAGTATATGTACGTAAAATAATCATTATTATAGCACTTATGGGTTTATCTTAATCGAATGGTACAATTGGTGGAGGCGCGCGGGCAATACTGTACACTGAAGTAATTTTAAAATACTTTTGATGACTGGGTGGGCACTAAAAACTTTTATGACGGAATCAACACAGAAATTTAGAGATGTATCAAAATCTTTATAATTATTCACATATATCTCCCTACCTATCTATACCACCATCAATGTTGTGATGGTTCAACATATTTCCCAATGTATCCATAACCTGCTGTTATTTGGAAGATTGTTTATGAAGGATTTTTCATTTTCGTAGCACACCAGCATGCTACATTCTGGTTTTTAATAAATAGAATACTTTGTTCAAGTAGGTACATACATATTTGGACACAAAAGAAAAATATTATGAGTAATAACAACCCGCAATTAAAGTTTGTTGTACAGGTGCCTGTGGTTCGTCTATTTTAGGTTAATGATGATGTCATGGCCATTTGATGGATTCGTGCTATTAACCCAAAGGGGATCGTACGGGTTTAGAGGTTGCAGCAGCGAGCCGCGAATACGGCTGTCCAAGCAAAATGATTCTGCAACGGAATTCGACGCTGTGGCAGCAGTCAGCACCAACTAAAGGAGGAACAAACAGCCGAGCACAGCACAGCGTAGTAAAGCGCATCGGTCGGAAACGCGTATTATATTACAAGCTCATCAGAACGAGTTGCATGCAAAGCATTTATAGTCGGATGCAGAAGATGCAAAAGCATAGAGTGCAAAACAAAGGAAGGCACCATGAGAAAGTGCGGATAGGTCATATGCACGTTTGCCGAGGAAACAAGGATCCAAGTGGAGAGCAGACGAAGTCGGAACTCGTCTGCCAGCTAGCAAGCAGACGATCGGCTGTTATTACAAAGGCCTGAGGAGAGTGGGTTCTCCACGACAATTTCCTCACCGTCTCATTCATGTATTCATACCAGTCTGCACGGTATTCACCAGTCTGCATGGTATTCACGACCCGTTAAGGATGCCCACTCCACCAGCTCAAAATTGATTAGGCTCAATGGCGCAGCAACAATTGCCTGGACAGCCCTAAGAAATGGTGAGCTATGTCGGCCTTCGCGCCGCGGTGCTAACAAGCTGGTCAATGGCCCAAGTTTCAGCAAAGAAGGACACCCGAAAATTATACCAGCCAATAGAAACCACGACCTTGTTAATATGAGATTTTTGTACCCATGTTATCTACTTGTGCGCGGATGGTATTATTTATCACCTCGGCAAGGCCACTTTTCGCCGTAATTGCCGACTAAAAGAGCGCAATTTTCGCACATTTTCCTTATTATCGACGGAGAGTCGCGAAAACCTCGACGGCCGCGCCGCCGTCGTGAATTGGTTAAATTTAAATGAGGGGGTCAAGGAAGTTGATCCAGGAAAGGTTACCATTTAAATTTTAAATTTTCGGATAGTTTCAGCTAGTCAAGGCGATCGCCTGGAAACCGCGAAGAAACAGTACTAACCCAATTCGGGACAGTTTAAGGCGGAAGTATCGGCGAAAAGCGGATTTTTAGTCTCAAAGAAAGTGAAAGTGAAGACTGCATGATATCCTGTTACGGCCAAATTATTAATTACGCTTTAATTAGTGCGGAATGAATTTAGAGCAACAAGTACGTACTTACTCAGAATATAACTTAAATAGTAATATGATAAAACGACAAAACAACGAGTGTAAAAGAGAAAATTTTAAAGATGCTCCTGATTCAATTAATCATTAATAAAATTACAAGAACGTTATTAATTGGAATATGTTATTTGTACTAGTGTACATACATAACTTAAAAGCAAACAATAAAAATGCATAATATATCAAACAAACGCGAACGAAACATGGCGTTAATTAAGTCGTTATCTACAACTTTTTCGCTGCGGCGCAGTGCTGTCATGCTATGAATAGAAAAAAAAACTTGTCATTTAAATCAAGTAAATTTCTCTCCTTTGATATGAAAACGTCAATTAAATAATACTTAAGTTATTATCGGTTAAATTAAGAAATTTCAAACTCCTGCTACTTTACTTTCACGTCCGAAAGAAAACTACTGAATTAGCGCTCGAGGTTGCTTAGCGGTTGCTTAGAAAACTAAGCTACTATTTATGTGGGGGCCTTTTCCATGCAAGTTGATTTGAATCTAAATGCATCTTGCAGAGTGATCCGACTTCCGTTTTAGTAACTCAATTGCAGTCGCGCTGTGAGCGTTCGCTTTTACTTGCATTATCCTTCACACAATTTATTTCTGTGTTAGGAGCCACCGCTGCGAAGCCGCTGTGGCAATGCCACGGCCAAGTTTCATCCGAACGAGGCTACGCCAAATCTCAATTTTATTCCAGCCACGCAAATAATACCACCATATCCAGCGATAACATGTAATAATGATCTGCGATTAAAATCAAAACGTAGCCAAGCAACCGCTAAAAAGTCCCCCAGGGGAGCTTTCACAATTAATAATTATTTACCAAAATCGATATCCCGGAGATTTTATCTCAAGACACTTAAGAATGAAATTATTATTAGAAGGTAGCTCTCATAATAAGCGTGTATAAAGGAAAGAGAGCTTTCTATTTCTAATGTTAAGTATCTGGTAGGTAACTGATTGTGGTGCGAGTGTTACATATTTAAAATGTACATATATCAAGTGTACCTTTGGGCTACGTGACTTACTTATGTGTTAAATAGAGAAGTTAAACTTTTTTAATGGCTCATATTATGGAAGGGCAAGTTAAAGCAATCGGTCCGAAAGAATAGCGATAAGAGAGAAATAAATAAATCGCGTCCGTGTGCATGTGCAATTTTTTGCCATGCTACAAAGTATTGCAAAAATACTCCCAGTGATTACATAAACAGACCTATAAATAAATCTTTGGCAAACGTAGATACACGGCGCAGCAATCGATATTTGAATAGTTGCAACAATGTTTCAATCCCCCTTATCTCGTTTTCGGAGCGTTCGTTAACAAAATAAACGTCGTTTCACTAGAGAAAATTATTTCAGAATTATAATAGTAAACAGTCGGCCACGTGCCTGTAGTACGTACGACTCTACTCTGGCGGGAAATTTACTTCTACGTTATATTTTTCGCACGTTGCTTTAAATTGCTGACTACAGATTTGCGTCTTTAGATAAACTTCATCACACATTCGGGTTATCACCGGTTTTAATCGTATCTAAAATTGTGAAACTTTTTACTAAATTAATTTGTTACATCAAGGTTGATAAAATGTGACATATTGATGAACTTTTAGGTCCATTAGATCCCACACTTTAATTACTATTAATTAGGGCGCTGATTGTGGTTTTTGCCTACCGCAGCAATTAATTGATAAATCTTCTTAAATACGCACTAAAGTTCAAACGTAAGATTAAAATGGCATTAGGCAGAAATACAAACTTTGCGTATATATCTCAAGGGGCTTTTATGTTTATGCATTACAATCAAGCTTGCACTTGACCTTCCTAAAAGGAGCGTTATTCCGATTAAATAACATGTTCTTTATCAACGCAGCAAGCAATAAAGTGCGCAAACTACAGCAAGTACACGCACCATTATACAATAATGGGCAACGTTCGACACCTGTTCACCTTCCTCTAGTTTTTTTTTCTTCAGTTAAGAACTAGAAACCGGAAGTTCACACAACATAATGAAATTGCAGTCACGATCAGAGTGTTAACTTTCATCTCTTTCCTTCCGCTGGTGATTGGGCACAAAATGTCCTTCGCATGTTTGCTTAAAAAATTACACTGCAAATTTTTGCGTCGAATAATTTGCTTGATTAGAAAAAAAGGTGCGAGCGTGTCTGCGGTGGAATTCGCCTGACATTTATCATTTTAATGTCATTGATTCCCTCTAGTTGTAAAAGTTGCATACCGAGCGCACAGCTGCATAATAACACAATAAAACGACGAAATAAAACCAGTATAAGTGGACACCCAGAAAAACTGTTGAAGCGTTAAGCTGTGCGGAAGTACGAGACAAATGTCAACATTTTTTATGTAACCCGTAGATCTACGCCGTTGGCACAAAGGCAACACTTGACCTTCCGTAATTTTTTTTTATAAATAACGCCGAACAGCAAACGTGAATAACCTATGATTTAGGTTGGGACCCAGGATGAAGGTTACTTTACCTATTATAGATACGCCTAGGTGACTCGAAGAAGTGCGTCATTCCGTCGAATTTATGTATTTAATACAATAGCGAACCGCACGTGCTCCAACTTTTAGATCCAAGTGAAAAACAGCTAGTAGTATATACTAGATGTCTATTTGCATACACTATAATGGTAGTTATAGTAGGCACGGCGCGGAAGTTATAAAATGAACAATTTATAGTAGGTGCTATTTCTCAGGGCGTAATTAAGAGTTAGATATTTAATTTTAATATTTTATTCGTTCTATGAAACTGAAAGTGTGCGCGCGCGTGCTTCATTTAGTAAATACAAAATGCACAAAAATATAATCTATATTATTAATATTTAGTTGTTCTATAAAAGCTTTTAATAGGCCCCGAAGTGTATCACAAAGCGGCGACTTTAAAAGGCGGCAGCTGCTACTCTAAAAGTTGCTAATTGTTATGCCTTCCTGTTTAACAGTGTAATTAAGACTCAAATTGTTTATTTTAGCATTAGTTATGAGCTTGAGGAAGTGCACCACTTAAAAATGAGTTACGTTTAACAGCGCGTTTTCCACAGAACAGCGAAAAACATTGTTCTCAAAATCACTGAAATTGATCATTTAGCGAAACTCCATTTTTACAAACGCTGCCACCGGTAAATTTACAAATTATTTACATTCAAATCAACGACAGTACGTAAATAACCGTGCACATTAGTATCACAAACAGTCAGTTCCTATTGTTGAACCGACTAGAATTCTACTTATTAAAATTTAATACTGGAATATTCACAAATGTGTTTACAACGACTGTTTATACTAAGTTCGATAAATTGGCAATGAAGAATCAACTTCCGCCCATTTGTTGTTTCTCAGCCTTTTTTTGTCTTCACAGACCCCTATTAATTTAAAAATTCCTCCCCTCACCTCTCGAACCCTGTTATCGATTCGACTAATCGGAACTTGGGAATTTCCAGAGTTGACACTTCCCTACCTAAATTATCAGAGAGTTTTCTACTGATTTACGAGTGCTCTTGGGGTGCTATATCTGTTTCGAAGCGGCCAACGGACATAATTAACTCCTCAAACCAAGAAGACTTCTTTATTAAGAGCGGTTTTGGTAATATGGTTCTTAATGGGTAAGTTGTTGGACACGAAGCGGCGATAAATAACAACGGTGCAGGTATCTGCACCTAATTTAAATCAAAAAAACGGAAATAAGAAAATAATGAATTAAATGTAATTGCCTTATTAAAATAATGTATTCGTATGCTAAGGCAGGGTAAGGCGCCCTATTAAAATCATAAACACGGCAAATTAAAAGAGATTGTTAATCTTCCACGGCCAATTTCCCGGTAAAAATTAAATATTCATGCTGTGTGGAAGTTTATGTATAAATTACTTAGTCTAGGGGCATACATACTGACCTAATGAAAATAATATGTACACTCCCTTAACCACTCATCACTGACTGATCACCATATCACCGAAATGGCTACCCTACAGAACTAAAACTTGGATTTTAACTTAGTTTTCGCCTCTAGAGGTACACAAAGATATATTTTAGAGACATTTTTATGGGAAACATGAATGAGTACTAGCCATTTACGCTTACTTTAAAAATAGATACCTACTTCAAAATATCACATTTCCAGATTACGGTGATAATCTAAATTAACTAACTCCAAATAAGCATAAAATTTCAAAAATCTAGTAATATTTTTATAAAGAAAATTATTTTTCTTCTGTTAGAATGTTTATTTAGAATTCCGAAAATTTATGGAATAATTATTTATAACGAATTCCTAAATTTTGCTTCTTAAAATAATAATAAACTGTGGTCATTTAGGTGTTTATAGGACATACAGGGCAATGTCCTTAATTTGTAACAGGATGAACGTCATGCAATTAGGAATGTCCCGGATAATTTCAGTTTGGTTTGCCAAAAATTGCTAGAAACTTTTCAAAAATACTGCGTACTTGGAACTCATTGGAATCGCCTGCTTGCCCGCAAGAAGCCCAGATTTAGAAGCTCCCTCTCCAACTCCGAGGTGAATGCCACCTAGAAGCTCCATTGTAAACATTTAACCCATTTACCTACAACCTGTTGGCTTTTAGAGGCTCAGTGTGTACAAATCGCGTAACTAGTATCTTCCGGTCTGGAGCCACCAAGCTTTTGGGCGATGATGCCGCTCAAAATAAATATACAGATGGTAAACTTGTTAATTATAGGTCGGAACCTGCGTATTTTTTATGTTGGAAGTCTTGACGAACGAGAAGCGAGAAGAAAAGATTTATTCTAGGTCCTCTTTTGTGGATTTATGGCACCTACACGACGCATTATTTAATTAGTATAGAATTCATAATTTGCCATAGACGATAATTTACATTTATAATAATTTAAGGTAGATGAACTTTCTCAAGTAAACAATAAAATTTCTAAACTATAAGCTTTTTCATGTAGATATTATGGGTTGTAAAGAGGCACACTGTAGGTTATTTCTGGGTTGTACAATGCAAGCAACATTTAACTCAATAATTAGTACTACCATAACAAAAGTCATAATTAATTTCTAGATTTTTTGCTCTCGTACCTGTAAAGGAGTGAATTATTACGAAGATATCCATCACATAAGTGTAATTTTAAAGCAGTTATGAAAAAGGATGAATTAAAATATCCGTACATGTTCATTAAATAAATTGTGAATTCACCTGCTGCATAATGTTGAATAGTTATCTAGGAACGATAGAGTTACACAATCGTACGCAACACTTACGCATAACAATTGTCTGATGTCCTTTCTTGCGCGGAACTATTTAAATTATAAAAGCGTCTCATTCAATGCAAATTTGGATTATTGAAAAGTTTTGACCTTCCTGTGCTTCAGAATAATTGCCCTGATTTTGGATTTAAAAATTTAAAGGCCAAGAACGCATTTTTGCACAAGTTCATAGAACTTTTAGCACAAAAGGGGTATTGTTAATAAGGCAATGCATTAGAAAGTCAATTGATGATACACAAAGGATCATTTTGGTAATGTGTACAGAAATAGCCATGAATATTGGTAATTCAGTTGTGTTCGTCAAGTGCCGTTTAATTTACAATATTAATAACATCGTCAAATGATAATGTTATGTTTCATATACCAGCACGTATAATAAAGACCGTAATTATCACTAATTTTAAGTTTGTTATTTTTATTTTTTGATCTTGTATAAATTTTTAGTAAGTACACTTTCAACAATATTTTTTAGAAGGTATGTCTTATGAGTACACTGCAAAGTGACACCCAAAGAGAAATAATTTTTAAGATTGTGCGTTTAAATAGATAAGTTCTTTTATAGGTAGGTACATATGAGAAACTGTCTGCAAACTTAAGTATCTAATATACACCTGTGTATTTTTGAAACAAATTAAATCAATATTTGTTTGTGTATAGAAAAGGTTGTACCTGCAACGATAAGCCAGTAAGAAAAAGCTGGATAGATACGTAATTTACTTGAAGGTTGGGAGTTGCATTATTTTCATAATTGCACACGTGCAGGTATGCGCATGGGAAGGCTAGCATAAGAGATAAATAACCAGTCAAAATCAATAGCTGCGATGTTGATTGTTTACTTACTATTGCAAATGATTATAAAGAATGCAGTTTTTGTGGTATGTATACAAACTTGAACTATGTTAAGTAAAGCTTTGGTTGAACAAACTGTTGCGAGTTTTTCTCCACAGAGAGTTTTTACTTTTACTTTTCGGTCGCCGCGCCGGCCAAACTTAATGAATTTACACAAATTTATGCGATAATGGTGCTTCCAAATGCTTCCACCTTGCGAGAGGCACCTATTTGTTACAGGTGTATAGCTAATACATTCGCCTTTAATTTTTTGCGTTGTTCGCACTACCTTGAACTCGGAGGTAGTTGTAACATTAAATTGTTTTATAAATTAGCATATAAACGTAAGCTTTGACTAATATTTCTAAGTGTTTCACAATTTTTGGTGATATTATTTCATTACTTGCAAGTTAAAATTAAACGTAGGGCCTTTGTATGTAACACGCCTGCATATTCAAACAATACTTGTAAAAATTATATATACAGCCACGAGGTTTTGATAGTTGTTTTTCTAATCTTGCATTACAACTGATGCCCATACATTTCCGCATTTCTTTTCGATTTTAACGCATGGATGACACATTTAAACAAATTGTAATAATAGATAGATAATGGATGTGATAAAGGCGGAGTAATTGAGCATAGTTTCGTGATAAAGTGAGTTTGACAAGCGGGCACTGTGAAGTTGCTAATTGTGCATACTTTACCTATCTCAACCCTTTTCTGATTACGGTTCTGATTTTAACCCTGGCGAGGCAGGTGTTCTAGTTCAGCTGCCGCAAGCACGACGCCTTATGCAGGATGGGTGACCCCAGCACATAATCTATACGCACGATTCCAGTTACACAGATGCTCCATCCACCTGTCGTTTGGGTTTTTAATCATTAGTAAAATAAATGGTCACGACTCTGGAGATTATTACGCCAGCTGGGAGGTGTAGGGACTCTAAGTGTGGATATGAAAATAATCACACGCTGGAGCTTTAAATGCAACCTTGAATTTTATTTTTTCTTTCGTATCTTTTCTCCGTCAAAACAATTATTATGCACTTGCAGACCAAGACGTATCAGCTCCGGACGTTTTAACTTTAGTTGTATTTAAGTAATTGTTTTAAAGCACTTGCTACACGCCCACTGCCGGTGACACCAGTTGATAGATAATCATCTGCATTTGTTGTATTATGAGATTAAAAAGGTGTCCCTTCATTATAGAACGAGCTTATAATTTCCTACATGTAATTAATCTCTTGAAGTTAAAACTTATCCGTGTAATTACACATGAGAGTACTCAAACACTGATAGGATTTAAAGTGTAGTATCTATATTATCTTCATCACTAGCATAAATTTATTTCACTTTATCTTTTAGGTCATCGACTGCATTTGAACTAGCCTCTTGAATTTTTGATTATAAATCCCGATATTTATTGCTACAAGGCCTCGTCCCGTAATTACCCTTTGTTTTACCAAAATACATATTAAAATAAATCACGCCCGGCTATTTAAATTTATACCATTCACAACACGTGTACTACCGTGCATTTTAAAAATAACTAATTTTAAAAATAATGAAGGGTAACAGTCACATTGGTCGGTAAGTTATGGGACACTTTTATATAAAGTTTATATAAATTCTCCGACTTAGACGCAATACTTGTGGGAAAGCATTAGCATGCAGAAAACCTTGAGAGTTGAAATTTTTAAATAGCTCCCGGTAGCGAGTGAAATATTTTGTTCCTGATCTTCGAAATATTTTGTTCTCAATCGCCGGAAAAACTTGTGCGAATCATTTGTCCTTACTCCCACGAATATTTTGATTTTGATCTCGGCCAACATTTTCTCTCCACTTTTGATCCTTGCGTTAAAGCGACCTAGATTTTCGAAAAACGTATCTCGAAAGGCTTATCTAAATTTATCTCAGTGTCAGAGCTGTCTTGATAAAGAAGGACCCGCGCGATAAAAGCTTAGGAGGCCAAATTCATAAATTTTTACTGGTGGGCCAAATCTTTTGACAGCAATTTGATTACTTAGGTGATATCCGTATATAAATATACTACTGTGCGTGATAAGCGCAAGGTTTGCCTAATCTTCCTGATTATAAAATAGTAAACTTAAAAATGAAGATCAATCTCGAGGACGGTTATGCAACACAAGATATTACTTTTCATAATTTTGTTCCTTATCAGCACGACATTTTGCGTAAAAAATCGCGACATTCTTATCTAACAGAATTAATTTTTATTGTGCGCTCGGGGCAAGACGATACATATTGTGTATAAATGTTTTATACGGATAGGCCTATGTATGAATGTTGCATGCCGCGTAGTTCTCGGAATTTGTAAGTTTATGATTCACTGCAATAAAACTAGTACAAATTCTATCATTTCCGGTGCTGTAATAGCGTAATTGCGGATAAATAAGATATAATATAAAACCAACACGATACTACATACAGTAAGGGTCTTCAAGTCGTGTATCGACAACTATTTCCTGTTTAAAGAAGTATTTCCGATTGATTGCGACATTGTATCTATTACAAACATACATTAGCTAGTATTTAATCGTGTTTTAAATGCTGTAAGAATTACGAAGCATTACAATTATTAAGTTTTTGCGACTAAACATACATGCAAATTTTATACGCTTTGTAAATTTGAGTACTTTTGATGATTAAGAGTCTCATTGTAATTTGAAAATTGCAAAAAGTGAACGATCTTCTCACAATGGGATTTGCTTTAAGGTCTAGACCATAAAGTCTCCCCTTTTTGTTTTAAATACATAAAAATTAGGCATGTAATATGTGTATAGTACACAAGAAAATTTACGAACTTTTTGTATTTTTATGGTTGAAAAGTTAAATTTAAAATTCGCTGACCGATAAAGTTGTTTGCTTGTGCTGCATTTTATTTGCGATGATAAAGCCCCCGATTTTGGTCGTTTAGCGAACAATTAAAAGTAAACGTGGCGGTGCGAATTTATGGTGGGTATGTTCCAACTTGTCTTTTGTTGCCAAGGTGCCGCAGGATTTGCCCGCGCGGAATTACAAATATTTACGATGGCTACTAGTGCAAATGGATTTGTGTAGTAATTTTTAATTATTAAGATCGATGTGTTTTTTTTTCAATAAAAAAATTTACTAGTGGAATTAAAATTAAGGCGGGAAATAAGTAGAAAATTTGTTCATAAAAATACAAATATGTTAGTGGAATTTCCAGGTACGCAAAACAAATAAGTACACAGAGTATAACCACACCTTTTAAAATATTACACGTAACGTAGGATTTTATTTTATTGCTATCTTATTCATTATTCTGCGAACTTCATGCAAATTTTAGTTCAATGATTTAACGAATGTATTAAATTTGAACAGAGAAATTACTGTCGTATGCCGAGTGTGCGTATATTTATAGATTTGCATGCAAATCTACTAAATGCAGTTGTTACAAACTTGATATAACTATGTATTTGTGCTGTTATAAATGTTAATGTTAAGTAGAATCAACTGTACAAATATTAGTCATACTGTTATTACAATAAAATTATTGTTGTTGGCGTGGTTCCTCTATCATTTAAAAGTAAATTTAGGTATACATATATTTATATTGGGGATAAAAAATCGTGTAATTAATCAGTTCTAATTGATTGTAAATTGTCACTGAGTGTCTGCGAAATGGGTTTGTAATTACTGAATGTAAAAGTTAAAAAATGGTCACATATGCAAATTTATTAAATTTGCATTTGTTAGGCTTTCTCCGCCGGAAGATTGATTTTAGTCGATTTGCTTACGTAAAAAATGATTTTTTTTAATTATTAGTTTTTGCTGGAAATTATTAAATAATAATTTGGACGCATAATTATATTTGTGGTTAGCATTTGGGAGTTATATTAGTCTTGGACTGTTGAGGTAGTGTTTGTGGTTTAGGCTTGTTGCTTAGATTGTATACGCACTGTGTTTGGCTGGTTGAGGTTGTGCAACTTGTACAATTGGTTTCCTTTTTTTTTTGGCGTCTCTAGTAAAGTAAAATTCGAAAGTGGACTCGGAGGCGAAGAAAACTGAAATTTTACCTTGCACTACATAGGCTCGAGGAATTCGCTGTCTTGTCTAGAAACGCGACACATTTTGCCGTGTAAAAGGATTTTAATTACGAGTAGGAACATTTCACCTTCTCATGTAACCCGACCGTCGGTAAAGGCCCAAGGGGAATCAATCAATCAAAAACTTCGAACGTTTCACGCACACGATAGCATATTAAACAAGTTTGCTTGAATACATAAAATATTTTGGAGTCCTGTGGTGTTTATGTTTGTGTGGTATGTCTTGCTGCTTGTACATACCGCTTATTGATTTCTTTGACTTAAGAAGGGACAGGGGAAAAATGTTTTATGGTGGAAAATTATGAAGTGATGTCATTTTTCAATGAGCATTAGTGTAAGTACATAATCGAGGAACGGGACTGTAATAAAGTGGGTATTATGTGTGATGGCTGTACCAACACCTGCGTGTGTTTTTATTACCTATCTGCAGGTACGTAATATGTATGTACACCGACCAAACATCGTAGGAATGTAGGTATGCAGTATGTACTCAGACGTACAGAAATTCGTGGTAATTGTCCGCTTCACGAGCGAACCGCGTGTGAAGAATTCTTTCTCTGTTCCAAAGCTGGGGCTTCAGGTTGCCTGCTGATAATTAGAATACGTTTGAAGACATGCCCGGAATATTAAGCAACCCTGGCCACGACCGTGGGGCCCACCAGGCGCTTGTGAACTTAGTCAGCGGCACCAGATAGATACACAGGGAGACAGAGAGAAAGAGAGACAAAGAGATCCAAGTTCCGAGAAGTGGCAGCATGCAAAAAACATCCGGCGCAGCGGTCGACGCCTGCTGCGATTGCCGCCTAAGCGGCCGTTTCCCGCGCAAACCTGCTGCGCATGCCTACGACGCGACGGGCGTACGCAGACAATCAATTTATCAATTGAATTCCCGACAAATTACATTTATGATTCACTCTGCTCTTGTACCATAACAATACTTTAACTGAGTGTGCGAACAGAGACTTGATGATTTGTATTTATTTTTTTTTAGTTCGGTTCTGTAGTTTCTAATGCAGCTCCTTTAACGTAAACTGACCTGGGTATAAAAATTGTTAGAGCCAATATCTAGTTAATCAATATCTATTTATGTAAAGAAAGGTGTACAATTCGAAGCAGTTTCCCAGAGAGAGGTTGACTTGTTTCGCTGCAACTCATAACATGGTCAGGCCTTTGTCAAAACTCGATTTGACAGTAGAGAAAATGCTATTATTAACCTATTATGTATTTTATTCTCCTGAAAATTTTGAAATGTAGGTGTAGTAATTAAATTTACGTTAGCTTAAATTAGTACAGCCCCCACGTATACATACATCTCTTTGTACTTGCATATCTATTTATTTATTTGACTATATTTATTCAACAATGTTATCTATGGACACCGTCTCTGAATAATCATTACTTCGAAGACCTGAGGATGCCGTGATCTTTAGCAAAACCCCATGCCTTCTCTTTAATAAATTGTCACGAATTGTTTTCATTTAATGAACTGAATCTCAACCAGACCCCTAAACACCACTGCACTCAATATCTAATTCAATGAAGGAAAAAATTGTAAAACCGTTTCATACTATGCTCAATATTCAGAATGCGCTCATCTTCCATTAAAAGTTCCCTAGCCCAATATTTACATACGCATTTGCGGCTTTTCATACCTTAAACTCAAGTTCAGTACCCAGCACCAATCGTGCACTATCATCATAACAATCACCTACATCAGAGGACGCCTTGGTATTATAATCCTGGCCGTTCAGTAATATTCATTCAATGCATGCGCGTGGAGATATCTTCGGTACGTTTTATGGCCCCTCCTAAATTCAGTTTGAGTATAAAGCAGTTTCTATTATTTTCCTTCTGGGAACTGATGAAAATCGTTTCTTAAGAAAATATGTAGGTCTTCCTGTACACATGGCCATTTTCGCCAAGAATCTATCTAAATGCACTCTGTGGCGACAGCGACGTAAGCAGCTTCCTCGAATACCGCCTGCCCAGACTTCGGGAAAACCCGGCGTTAGAAACGTTCACTAGAGGATCGCATGCTCAACCGATGATGCATCCGCGATTCTAATTCTAATGACTCTGTATTTATAGAACATCCCAGTTGAGTGCGATTTCTCTGGTAAGTATCTAAATTGCAAATTAGGTATAATGCACACCATAAAACGTATAATAACAATATAAATTTAAATGCCTAATGCAACTCTGTGAAAAATTCCAATTCGACAACAAATTAAGAGAAAAAAGAAATTTCCTCTCATAAAGGAAAACTAAGAAACCAGCCTGACCCCGGATAAAACGTTTAACAGCAATTATATAGTTTAATCTCGCTAGTTAATGCAATAGTCCACATATCAGTCGGTGGGTAAACTCAAGCATTAGGTTAAAAAGTCACAACTAAGTGTAAAAAATGCGCACTGACTTATGAAATCGACAATTTTGCAACGTTCTATCGCCCAAAATTAATTTTAATCTCGCGATGTGGGTAAACATTTTCGCCTTTTCACTAATAACACAAGATAAAATTTGTTGTAGTACTGCCGGATCAAGACGATAAAATATAAATCGACGTTATTAACCATGGAGATAATTTTTATGTAAGAATATACTTCTATAAATTAAATTAAAAAAAAACTTTAGATAGCGGTCTGTTGTAATTTTTTTAACTGACATATTACATAATGTATAACAAATACATAAAATGCTAATGTCCTGTCATCGCTTTTTGCCTAAACCGTATCAGAAGAAGCACGCTAATTGTAATCGGTGTGATTACGTAATAATTAGCGAGTACTATACACTAACATACGTCCAAAGAAAATAAATACCATAATTAATATGTAAGCGACTCCAAAATAAAACAATGCTGTATCAAGCTGAGCTTACGAAACACTAAATGAACCATATAGGATAATGAATTGATAGAGGCAGTATGCGTATCGTGATTTTATGAATGAGCACAGTAGTAGTAATACAAATAACTGGCAGATTTGTACGGCGGCAGAGATTTCATTTCGCTAACAGCCACTTTTGCCGCGAAATTTGTTCAAGGCGGAAGCAAACTGATAAAGTAAATGTCATTACAATTATCGATCATTTTGTGTTGTATGGACTTGAATTAAAAATGGAATTCACCGTTTTAGACATGGACTGGACAGGGGAACATAATAATAGCGCGATTCTATTTAATTTGCAACAAAAATGCAATGAAGGCTGCGCGCTGTTGGTGGCGGCGCCAGCAATAAAGTTAAATACTAACCACATAAACATCTGCTAATGCAAGTTTGCTGTTTTATGCAACGCGCTGCATAAAAATCCTCTATTATTGTAGAAATCCTCTATTATTGTAGAGGATTCACGGTTTTCCGTTGAATTGTAAACTGACTGATATATTTAGCGCTAAATAAAACAAACAAAATTAACTCTTTACGTCTGATTTCGTATTCACAGTATGTAGTTATTTATGTAAGTTTTTGTGCATTGTGTTTTGCAGGGAAAAGTAAAGTGAAAAGAAATGTTTATAATAATTGTGCAGAGTGCATTTTGTAAAATGGCCTAATGCCCGCAGCAAAAATTTAGCAAAGAATGCTAACTATTCAGATCGACGCCGGTTACGTAGTCCAAACGAGTTTTTATGCAGTTCGTTGCCATTCTCAGAAGTACCTTCATGCACTCGACATACAGTCGAAAAATAAAGTAGTCTGGATGAAATTTAGACATTCCAGCGGTCATTTGAAGTCAACTTATATTCTGTAGACTTGGAATTACTAGCAATGTGAAGTTTTATTATTATAAATGTACTAACAAAAACTAAATGGTGGAGTGTGCCTAATTTATAACGTAAGTGAAATCTGATTGTTAAAATTTCTTGTTAATGCGAAAAGATTTAAATTCTTATGCAGTTATGTAATGACTAGTATTAGTAAACACTTACCCGAATCTGAGGGAGTTTCGATTCCTAGGGAAGCGGTGTTCCAAGTTGTTGACTCCTTGTAGTAACTGTGATCGGTTTCGCGTCGGTGATGGGTTGTCTGAGGGCTAGGCGCTGCCTTTCCATCAGCTAATGTGGTGGACTCTTCGTCATCATAAAATTTATTCAACTCTTCCTCGATTAAGTCGTCTGCTTGTTCGATGGCGTCAATAAGGATGTTACAGTTCTGATTTCTGATTACTGATTTCATTTTCTCCTCGTCGTCGGATATCGGCGGAGACTCCAGGCTGTGCCTAACAGGTGCAGAAGACGCTGTTTTGGCTGTCAGAGCTGCTGGTGGTTTGATGAGCACGCTGCGACTTGAGGCAGCAGTTTGCCTATTGGCAGGTGTTTCCAGGACAGGTGGTATGATCGGAGGAATGAGAAACTTGGTCATCTCGTCTGAAGGATGGTCTCTGCTGGCGCAAGTACCGGCCCACATGCAATCATGCTTCAACTTTTCCCTGTGGTCGTTTGTAAAGTTGAGGAATTCTCCACGGTCCATAGCTGCGTCTATATCTTTGAGGTCGCTGTCCGGCAGTGCCTCCAGCAATTGCATTACGTCTCCGAAGAATCCGTCGGAAGTTCCGAAGAAGTCCCATTCGGGGTCATTGAGGGATTGGGCTTCGCTTAGATTCAACGGCATATTTTCTAGTTCTTAAAAGCACTACTCTTATCACTAATATCACAATAACCCTGGGACGAGCTGGCTCCCACTAGGTTGGCAGCTGCTGAAAGGAAAAAAAGAACAATGTCACTTGCGTTGCTGAGGATGGTGCAGCTGTCACATCGCCTCTATGAGGATGGACAAGTTAATTTTAAATACGGAAAGAACAGCGCTCCTTTGGCCTATTTTTGTGAGCAGTTGTTTACCTCCTAGCGATTGGGGAATTAATTATATTGTTGCGTTACGTAACTCGCTCTAGGGCCATTAGGCGATTTCGAGGGGTTCTACTGCATTCACATTGTTGGGATTTTTAAAATTTATTTTTAACGTTGTTATGCATTATTATTACGTAGGTACGAGGGTAACGTGAAAATTGTTATTGAATATATTGCAGAAAATTTATTATTACTATAATGAGAATTATTTTTAGAATAAAACAACGGAAATGCTTGTAATATTTCAACTATGAAATGTGAGTAAAACATTTAATGATTTAAATTGTAAAATGCGCAAAATATTAAACGACCAATTTTACAACGTGCCTGATTTTTATGGGATGAAAATAATGTTATTGAGGTTGAGATAGCATTATAGTACATGGAGCAAAAAAGTAATGGTTAGTTAATTCACAATTTATTAATTATTGGCTGTTAAGCGCCTCAAAGTCGCTTCAATATGGAAATGCGGTCTTCCACTTTCCAGATGGCTATGAAATTTTAAAGGCGTTGCCTGGCAATGGGATAGACTTTAGTTAGTAACATATTGCAATCATACGTCTGAAAGAAGTTATGCAAGTCAACGCGATTTAATGACGGTGCGAGTTCTTTGAGCATTTTTAGCGCAAATCCCCAAGTTGTAGTCGTACGCTTGATAACAGATTGTCATAGCGTTTGCATAGTTGGAATTCCGAAATTTAAAATCCGCTTCACGTGTCGCAGATACTACATACAATAGGGATACCTACGTGTTGCTCGCAGCTCGTTGGAAGGTTATTTTAAGCAAACGCGAGTAACAGCAACCTTGGTAAAGCGTTATTACTCATAAATGTCAAACGCGGTGTGACATAAAACGCCGGCCGGTACTTTAATTATTGAACATTTGTGGCCGGCTTTCAGTACTATAGCTCTATAGCGTAATTGCATAATGTTGCAACTAAAGCGGCATGACAATCGAAGGCGCTCGATAATTTCACAAGTTTGCATATGGGAACGTAGTGTCCGCGGCAACTTGTTGCAATATTGCAGCGTACAGAGTGTTCGATGCGGAATAGATAGTAAGGTAGTAAGTGCGGCCACGTAGCATTAGCCGGCATTTCGCTAACAAATGCAACTGCTCCCAATATGCTCCCCGCTAAGCGCATATTGCACGGCCTATTTCGCGTTTAAAGGTGTAGTCGTGCCGCCCGCCCATCAGCGGCGTCGCTAGCCGACGCGAGCGCCCCATTCATCAGGGTCTCGAAAGGAACGGCCGAAAAAATTCGCAAAAATACAAACACATGCTTACCTTAAAAAACTACTTATAGAGGTATGTCAGTGTGTTTAAAGCACTTCGCGAAAATATGTCCAAAACGTCGTATTAGTTTCTGAATTTTTTTCTAACGCACGGCGTCTGCAGAACGAATGAAACAGGTGAAGATATTATTATAACGTATGAAACAAAACCACTTTTCTTCGGCTGTTCGTGCAACTTTGTATACATGCTTAAATAATATTTAGGGCCTCGAAGAGACGTTGACGTCTAACACCGAAGGTTTCCCGGCAGCAACTAGCGAGTAGAGCGTCGGCACAGACCGCTTACAATTTGCCGGCATCGAATTGTAAAATGGAGTGGGGAAACCCCCCTCGCCGCCCGGCTTCATTTATCATTCATTTTCTTCAAATTTAACGAATGCCATTCGATGACAACCCTGCAGAATGCCTTTAAACACCCCCGTTACCAACCCTGCACACCTTTAACCGCATGTCTTAGCGTACTTTCTGTTTAAAAAGCAAAATAAATCGGTGCGCAATATCGTCGCGTAGTACGCTGTCTAGCGGCGGAGGAATTGGGGTCCACAAAATCGCTCGTATCCTTCAAGGTCACACTTTCTGTAGGTTCAATGAAATTACGGAACTATTCAATGAATTTTAATGCATAAAGACGAAGATTTAACTGACATTTCAACTCTATTTGCAACCGATAGTGCTCCCTTTGCGCATTAAAGCCTATTTTCCACAGTGACAACGTCTATTTCGGCATCGCCGGCCGACCGGCGAGGAAAAAAGGAGTGACTCGCGCCATCCTAGATGCATAATTTCAGGAGTTTCAGGTCCTTTCCGTTTAACGCCCACTTCATTTCCACGGACAAATGAAGTGTTACATAACCACCGGAGACGTGATTCATCCAGATTCTTCTAACTATGTGCTCTATATTGACACATCGATTTTTCTGCTATGATATAGCTTACCGAAAATACGGACAAATAACCCTTTTTATACGGCATTGCTATTGAGGTCTCCGACAGAGACGCTCTTCAGAACTTTCGATCATTACGCTTTGACCTTACATATTTGCCCAGAATATCAATAACGAATATTTTTCCTGCATCTCGCGCGTACTGTACTCGATAAAAAGAATTCGAAACAATTAATAAATTAATTACTAAATATTAATAAAACGGTATAGGAATCGTTTAAAAATTCAGGTAATTCATTATGGGGATTGTCCTACGGAGGATGCAATAGGGACTAAAATAATTATAGTTTTTTTTGTCTCCGTATTATTTAATGTATTTTTTGTGAGAAATTACATTAAATAATACGGAAACAAAAAACTATAATTATTTTAATTCCTATTACTATTTTATACACGTATTATTAAACTACAGTATTATCATTTAAGCATCTTCCAACAAACAACATATTGATTTTTCAACTAGTACACTCACGCTTGGTCACAGTCATAAAAAAATTGTCCCTACTTAGTATGTAACGTAACAATTTTGCCTCCATCGCACTGCGTCACCCGTAATTAACACCAAGCCGAGTTAAAAATAAATTCAAGGAAGACGACGCTCTGCAAACTGAGCGGCAACTAATATTTACTTGATATTGGTCGTGCGGATGCCTGATTTCAAAAACTGCAATCAAGATTAGAAATCTTGTCTGACAACAATCGAGACGCGGTGTTGCTGCATTGCGGGATTCGCGGCCCTAACGTATCGACGGATTAAAATGCTAATAAAAACGAACACAATTTCGACCGGATAAATTCCAATAAAATTAGTTAACCAATCTTTCTGATGACTGTCCTCTAAGGCTTAGATGTAATTGAACGAATTTTTTCGTCGTACTTCCTCAGTTTTTACTAAAAGGTAAATCTACTGGTTTCATCTCGACGACATTATCAAGTTAGAAACTTTTTACATAATCACTTAAAATTTTTCGAGATGTTTTGATTATAAAACTGCACCGAACAGATTAAATTTAATTTTATATTACGAATTACAACATTATAAATTGGAAATTTGTCTATAAGGTGTAAGATATTTTTATACACGTCCATTCTTTCCTAAGACTAAATCTTTGATTATTTTTAATTTTTCGGTTAATTCTGTTTAGATGATTTGGAATACAGTGCAAATTGAAGTGTAATGATCAATCATCTAAACAGAATTAATTTAAAAATGAATTGAAAAAAAAATAAAAACATCCAGTCACAGAAAAATATAGAAAAGTTTATAAGGAAAACTTAGAATTGTTATTTAAAACTTAGAACGTTAAAGATAGTAAAATGTCTACCTAATTAATAACCTAATAATTAGATGATTACTTTTTTCGATTGTTTGAATGGTGATTCCTAAATTATTGTCCAAACTTTTATTCATGTAATTTTTTTACAGTCAGACACTTACAAAAAACTAAGTTCAACTAATTCCATCATTAAATTCTACAAAAATTCGTCGTTTCGGCAATGTTTCTCGCCTTTATCAGGTCTCGAAAATTACAATAAATTCTTACAATAAACGCAAAACATGACAATTTACCTACAAAGTATTTATTTATGTTCTCTTTCAATGCCACATCTCTTCTTTGAATCAAAACTTTGTAGTTTAATTGTCATTTGTTTGTATTTATTGTAAGAATTTATTGTAATTTTCGAGACCTGATAAAGGCGAGAAACATTGCCGAAACGACGAATTTTTATAGAATTTAATGATGGAATTAGTTGAACTTAGTTATTTGTAAGTGCCTGACTGTAAAAAAATTACATGGATAAAACTTTGGACAATAATTTAGGAATCACCATTCAAACAATCGAGAAGAGTAATAATCTAATTATTAGGTTATTAATTAGGTACACATTTTACTATCTTTAACGTTCTAAGTTTTAAATAAAAATTCTAAGTTTTCCTTATAAACTTTTATATATTTTTGTGACTGGATGTTTTTATTTATTTTTTTTAATTCATTTTTAAATTAATTCTGTTTAGATGATTGTTGATTACACTTCAATTTGCACTCTATTCCAAATCATCTAAACAGAATTAAACGAAAAATTAAAAATAATCAAAGATTTAGTGGTAGGAAAGAATGGACGTGTATAAAAAAATCTTACACCTTTAATTATAGACAAATTTCCAATTTATAATGTTATAATTCGTAACATAAAATTAAATTTAAACTTTTCTCTTCAGCTTTGTTATCAAAAAAACATATCAAAAATTCACAGCAGTGATTATGTAACATGTTTCAGACAAGAAGCTTGTTGATGTCATATAAGCTAAACTAGTAGCCTTGCCATAATAACTAAAGAAGTATGTACAAAAAATTTCAATTATGTAGTTATGTTACAAATCAAAATATTATTTTAATAAAATAAATAAACAACAGGAATAGTACTGTCCTGACAATTTATATTTAAAAGGGAAGGCAATCGGTTTTATTGCAAAATAATATGTTCCGTTGTATCTTGGGAATAAGTCCAGCAAATAAACCAAATGTTATCTATATTAGATGCATTTATTTATCCTTACGCGTTTCGCGGCGTAGACCGTTTCTTCAGAGGATTACAAAAACATACGTTGAAACAAAAATTTCCAAAATTAACAAATATTTCTGTGCGGTTTTCGCAAGTTTAAACTTAAAAATTACATTTCTATAACTATTTACTAACTAATTATTAATTAATTAATTAACTTACACAAACTGTGAATCCGTAACTTTAAATAATTTATCCGTAAAAATTCTTAAAATATTAAACTAAAATTTAGTCATCTAAATAATAATAATTAGTTAGTAAATAATTATAGAAATGTCATTTTTAGGTTTAAACTTGCGAAAACCGCACAAAAATGTTTGTTAATTTTAGAAATTTTTGTTTCAACGTATGTTTTTGTAATTCTCGCGTAAGGATAACTAAATGGATTTATAGATCACATTTTGTTTAACTCACGAAATTTTTGTTTGCTATGCAAAAAAATTTTAGAATTAAAATTTCTTTGCTGTCGTTTACACAAATTTTATAATATATATTTTTTATAATTTTGCACGTTGCCTTCTGTTTAAAACGTAAACACTCCCGTACAATACACGGCAAATAATTTTAAAAAATATCTTACATTTTAGTGTTTATAACTCACTGCACTTGCTTTTCACTCAGAACAAGAACTCAAGAAGTTGTGTTACTTTGACAAGGGTGCAACACGAAATACCACTGGTCACTGGCTTGTCCTCCCAAGGTAAATATATTCGCACACGTACCCCACCCTCATTTTGGGTACCTAGTATTCCATTGAAAAGAAGCTTTCTAAACGTCCCTTCCTGAGCCCAGCAATAGAGTAGCAAACAATAAGACCGTAATAAGGAGATCTCCTCAATAAACAGCATGACTAATTTTTAACAAATTTTAAAATTCAACCATAACAAAATACTCCGCATTTTAGAATGCACTGTCAATACGTCGAGAAATGTGAAAAAAAAATAAATAAAACACACAATCGCCACATAAAAGTATTTCCGTCTTAAATAAATTCATATTATTATAGTTACATAGTTTTTAACTCAAAGGCATCCATACATTAGGAAAGGTTCCGGTAGGTCCACTCGAGCTCATACTTTATGCAAATAAATTCCGCCGGGCTTCAGGAAACCCAATTTGATTAAAAAAATGCCTGATAGCCTATTCATGTAATCGCTGCCATTAAAATTAAAACCTGACATATCATCGAACCTCTTCAGTTTTAATTTTCCTCCGATTACAATTAAACTCAAATAATATACATAAACAGCAAGGGAGATAAATTTAATTGGAGCTTTATTCAAATGAGCAATTAATGAAAGTGCAAGTCTAATTACTCTTATTCACGTTATTATTATTATTCCGCTCGCTATCACCTTAAAAATTGGTATTTACACATTGTAAGGATATCCCAACGTAATGCATATTCAACGTGGAAAGCAACTGATGCATTTTAACGCTCATTCCTCGAACATTTATTATTTATTGATTCTATTTTAAGCGTACTTGTAATAGTAACATAATCGGAGGTATACACAAGCAAGTTCGGAGTAAATTTTCCTATTCGCATGCACGTCTTTATTGAGTTATGTAACAAATTAAATAAACAGTGATTTTTAATCTGTCACAATAACGGTCCATTCAAAGATGTTTGATTTTGTGTATGTTTACTTTCTATCGAACTGATATGCAAATTACACAAACTGTCCTTGAATCCATAATAATGTTTTTCCAAAAATGTGTGTGAAATACCGATGGAATTGGTTTATTTATCTTTACTATATCCGAGACGACGGCCGGCAGCAGTACGTTCATTATTATTAAATGGTTCATGGCGCTTAAGATGGATTACCATGTAATTGCATTTTAAATTGTTTTAATGAGAAATTTCCCTAAAAATGCCATTTTAGATTAAAAGGTACTCTAGCAAACGCCCCAGGGCACGTTAAATAATATAATAAGTACTTAATTAGCGTATTTATTCTATTCTTATTACTCATTTGAAAGTCAAGCGCTTCACATTCTGAATACGATATCATCGTAGTTTTACACGAGCAAAGTTTTCATGAATAACTTGCACTATGTAAATGGTCTTCACAGAATTGTTTACATTCACCTCTTTATTGACGTACGTTATTAATTATATTATGCACTGTTGCATCTATTATTATTGGCGCCTTTGCATGTTTACGTACAAGTGCGCGAGGCAAAAATTTCATTTGCGCAAAAAATAATACTCTACCTGTTCGCAACTAAGTTGCTATCAGGTTACAAATTAGTCAATAGTTATAAATGCAGAGAGAGGTTAGTGATTCTAACCTATTGCGTGTTATCTATTCCCCTACATTTAATTACATTTTATTCACTAAATAAACGCTTATCTCTATTGATTTAGTTAATATTTATATACATAGGCACAGATTTTTACGAATTATTGTTTAGCCTACATCCTTTGAGTACATATTTACTTGGCTCTTAATGCAAATAAAATACAGATTTTATCAATTTCCTTTAATATTTACATAGAACAATATGCACAATTCTCAAATAAATGAAAGCACATCCATCACATAGTTTATTTAATGACTTTGATTTTCTCAATAGTTAAATTTCTCATGTGCCCTTAAAATTATTGCTTATAAGTTTTATTTTTATTTTAACTTATTTATTTATGTTTAAATTCTAACTGCATTAAGAAGATTCATTGAAATTTACATAAAAACTTTTCACAACATATAATAATAATAATTCTTATCGGCTTTTCCAATGTTGCAAATGTCACAAAATAATACTTCTAAATATTCAGATATGCATTTAGCACGGAGCCCATGCTAATATGCTTTGAGTTCTCGCTTACGTAACTCCTCGTAACTCAATAGACGAGTCGTGGTGTCTGCCAGACCATGTTACGCGATAATAGTAATTTTTTACTAGCCTATCCTTGGTGCAATACTCCTGCTCGCAAGTGCACTAAAATTAACTCAAATTCAAACTACACACTTTCATGTGTTTAATGCAGTGGGTGGCAGTGGATGGCGAAGGTGTGTTCCACAATTTACTCAGCGATTAGTACGTACTCTCAAATCGCACCTACGTATGGAATTGCATTATTGCCTCTCTGACATGTATTAATTTATGCTAACTGGAATAATCAATAATTTGAAAGTAACGGCCTACAGGAGAAACGCTGATAGCATCTGGAGGTTCATTGAAAATTGTTGTTGTAGGATGTCGAAGAATAGTTGCAATATATAATATTAACCCTAGAATAAGAGTAGGGGAAACAGGGGCTGGTTGTGACAGGAGTATAATAGGTTGTCACAGCGGTAATGGTGGCTAGACAAAGAACGTAATAGTAACGTTACAAATAAAAAAATGATCAATCCAAGATTGACTAAAGCATTTGTAAGAGGAGACCCAGTACGTTGCTGTTAAAACTGCAGATTTGTAACTTTGTAATTTTTTAGTAATATTGATCTACAACCCGATTGCAATTAAAACATAGTTGTGCGTTAATGTATATTTATTCTCTAAAGCTTTCTTTTTGTGATAAATATGCGTTTGTACCGTGGGTCTTACTTTATTTTATATATTTAGCCTTGAAAGGTAGGTTTTTGCGTCGGGGCTAGAAGTGACGATTGTTCGGGACAGGTTGTTACATTTCAATGTCAAGAATGAATTTTTAGTTAGTTTAGTTTTTAGTTAGAATACCTAAGCTTTCGTCGAATAAAGATTTTTATAATTTTTTCAGGGTTAGAAGGTACCTATTTTTTATGTTTTTGTAGCACAAGGCCAAAAGAGATAGGATGCCTAAGTTTTTGTATAGGAAAAAAGGGTGGTCAGTAAATGTAAGCTTAAAGAGCTATTTAAATTCAAGGTTAAAGAATTTAAACAGGAAATTTCGTATTAATTCTGTAAGCTTGAATATAAACAGCTTTTTAAACTTAAATACATTGACCATAATAGTACCCTAATTTTATAATTTTCTTTAAAGTCAAAAGTTACCAAATTTTTATAACTACATAAAATAATCGAACAAACAGAAAATTATGACAATGTGTTTCAAATCTGTAACGACCAGCCCCTCTCTCCCCTACATGTGTTTACCCAGACCCATTTTCAAATTATCATATTCACTCAACAGCTCCATATACTCCATGCAGCCAGGAAGTGTATACCCAATGTAACGATTTTTCTTGAATTTATTGTGTTGTACATAAACTGCACTTAATAGCCTACCTGTGAAGGGCTTATTTTTAAAAAAACGTGGCAATAAAAATAAAAGGTATATCAGGAACAGTAGCGTATCTGATTCTCCAAATTAATAAGAAAACATAATGTAAGAATTTTATGAAGATGTTATGAAGAGTCTTGAACAAGAGAAAGTATATTTCAATAACATAACAGGGGATTTAAATGACAAAACAATAATTATTGGAACTAATAAAACTATGAAAATATTATACGCGTTTGTATAATTCCTATAGTGTAACCTAACCGTTGGTAAAACGTATATTACAGGTGACAAAAGAAAATGAATCCAAGATGGGAGAAATAATTGATGTAACAGATTAATTTAATACATAAAAAAAGTCGCGAGAAATAAGGAATTATCGCCCTATAAATCTTCTGTCTCACTTATAGAAATATTTCGAAAAGACAATACCAAATAGATTGGAACAGAAGTTGAGCTCATACACGGTGTTTACGTGAAATGTATAAGTACTCCCCACAAACGAGAATCGCGTGCACAAAAAACTGGTTTCCTGTACCCGTCCTATAGGGGAGACTGGTTTTCGTGCAAGCGATTTTAGTCTTTACCAGTCTGTGGGGTATATACATTTCAAATAAACACACAGTATCAACGAATAGAACAGGCTGTGTTTAGAAAATCCTTCGAAACTACCTACAACCTTCAAGCTCTAAAGCAGTTGATTGAGAAGACTAAGTACTAATATAACCTACCATTAGTTCTGAATTTTATTGGCCATATAAAAGCCCTTAATACAGTTTAACTGGCAATTCTGAATGTGCTACACAGTGCATGCTTTGACATACATTACTATGCAAGAATTAAAAAAAAAGCTTCCACAAATGGCATCAGAACTATACAGGGTGGCTCACGCAAGACGTTCACCTTGAATAACTTTGTTATTAATAAAGTTAGAACAATAAAAATTTCAAGGATTTACTCAGCGCACAAAGGATGCCAAAAAATCCCAGTAAAATTTTAGTCTAACTCTTCTACTTTTCGCGCATGCGCACATCAAATTGTAAAATTCATAATGATGAAACTTTTTTTCTAATATTATTTTTTCCGCTGCTCATTCTGCGTACATCGGTGTAAAGATTGTTTCAAAATATTGACGCATACGCACACAGTGGTAATTTAAAAAATGTTTTTTTTTAAATAACTGTAACACCTTTATTTAATAAGTTAAGAAAATGAAATTTTTTAGTATCTATTCAGTTCATGAAATACTTCAAAACTTTCCAATAACTTCTTTTTCTATGACGTACAGTTTTCGCGCAAGCGCACATCGCACTTGAAAAAACACCATTACTATTGGTTTTTTTTAAGGAATTGTGGTTCCCCTGGGTTTTCCGCGTACAACGATACCCATATTGTTATGAAAAATCTTAATTAACTCACTAATTTATGCATTTAATTGAATACAAAACCAAAGTTTCTTTGGACGGCTGGACGCGGTTCTGTATATCTAATAGGAGCACAAGGCGTTTAAACTGGTTCTAGTTTGGCATTTCACGGCATTTACGAGTTTTACTAATTTATGACCTATTCAAAGTTTCAGACCAGATGAGTCACAAATAGATAAGTTTATTATTAAAAAGTGTTGCACTTGTAATTAATTGTTCCGCATACAGACTTGACCACAATTTATATGCATAAATTGACTAGCGATCAATCAATAAGACGATAATAAGATAAAAAGTCCTTAAAGCCTAAATTGCAAGTATTTGTTACACACATCTCAATTACTATATTAAAGGTGAACGTCCTGCGTGAGCCACGCTGTATAGATAAGTTTTATGCAGTTACGAAGCTAAATCTAAAACTATTGTGAATTTAACGAAGGCTATGTAACACAAACCCATCTACTTACTACGCCTTGCGACATTCATTATAAGAAATAAATCACGGGAAAGCTCTTCCCTAGGAAAAATGAGCAAGACTAAGGCCACGGGAGGACGTCGCTGAAATAATTGCGAGGTCTGGAAATATGAGAGGAAAGTCGTCATATTATAGAGCCACGGCAACCAGCGGAAGCAAAAATCATCAGTAACCAGATAAACTGTTGCTTTTCCATTTCCTTTAGTTTGAGTGAAATCGCGATCAGCTCAAGCTCAAATTTCTTACATTAAATTATAATATTGTCTTTGTTTCGAATAACATCTACACTTTCTCAGGAACAAATGATAACATGGTATAAGACTGATTTATTAAACAATGATCACTAATAATTCCATTAAAGTGCCCATATTCTTGCCAGTACAGTCAAGGTTATTCCAAGAGTCGGTTCGTGAGAGTCGGGGGTCAGGCCCATTGTAAATCATTCCATTTAATAACTAGAATACGACAAGAGAAATAAGAAAATTTACGAGAAACCCCCATTAAATTAAAATAATTTAGGGAATGGGTTACTACTTGAAACTATAACGGGAACGGGGACTGAACTGAGAAAGAGGACGGGATGGAAAATAAAGTAAAATAAAATTAAACTAAAATATAAAATACATTAAAACTAAATTAAAATAGGGGATGGATACTGGACTTAAAGCTAGAACGGGAATGGGGACTGAACCGAGAACGGCAACGGGAAGGAAAATGAAGTAAAATAAAATTAAAGTAAATAAAATAAATTAAAATTAAATACGGGAAGGGTACGGGATAGTACGGGAAATTAGATTGGGATTGAGGATTGAACCGGAAACGAGAACGGAGGGGGTAGCCCGCGAAGGGGGAGGAAGAATTCTGATTGGGTAAAAGTACAGTTAGTTGCCGAAGATCCTGAGAGATGGCGCAAAGGGGGTGGTCCTCAGTGAGGAGTGCGAGGATGATTTCAAGAGTCGGTTAGTGAGAGTCGGGGGTCAGGGGCAGTCAGTCATTGAGAGAGAGAGTTCCAAGGGTCAGTTAGTAAGGGGGAGTTAAGACAGAGAGTCAGAGAGTTCCAAGCGTGACAAGAAGTGAGAGTTGTTCAGAGAGTTGAGTGAGGGAGAGTTGAGTCAGTCAATTAAGAGATTCTCTGAGGTCCATCTCAACTTCTCAGTTTCGACCTATGCATCTATGCTACCTGACTTTCGGTCATAAATTCATTAACCTGTTCGTTCGTCAAGTAAATACACGTTTTACTTATACGTGGTTTTACCGTCGCTTTTTTTACCGTCGTTTTAATCGAAGTTGCTTAGCTTTCTTAGATTTGTAGCGAAAAAGAACGCATCAGTTGCTTCATGAAACTCGCATCGCTGCAGAACGAAAAGAAGATAAATCCCCGGAATCGAACATCTGCTGCGGTGCCCGAGGATAACCGACGGAGCACTAAAACATTTCAGTTGAACAACTTACGTTTCAACAAAGTAGCGCGAGTCCATAATAGGTCAGTCCTATTCGAGCTTGCAAACTTTGCACTGAAAACATTTCCAGTTGAAAGTTTTATGTCCCTGTACATGGCGATTTTAATCGCGCGCCGAAGTTTCGCCCACATACGAACGCTACAAAGTTGAGCAAGAACAACCATTTTAAGAATATTCTGTCTTGGAATATTTTGTCTTAGAATATCCTGTCTTAAAATATTCCGTCTTAGTATAATCCTGTGTGATATAACTAACACAATCCAAGACGATCGAGAGGCAACTGAGCTCAGATCTGACTGTCACTCGAGGACGCAAATTTCCGCACACCGCTAACCACCAAAGTTGTAACACATTATTACCATACAGGTTATCATTCTTAATTCCATTGTCGTGACTTTATTTGGTTTCTAAACAAAAATTCTTAGGCAAACATTTCTTACCCGCACATGAGGGTAAGCCGAGCAGGAGAAGTGGGCGAAAGAGGGCGAAGACGGCATAATTGTGTTTTTATTGCCGAAGTTAATCCGGCATAGAGCGTCGCGACGACTCGCACCCGGTGAGATAACAGCGCGGGCAGTAATTCACACGACATAAAATATACAAGTTAATATAGCTTTACGGGTTCCTTTATTTTTGCCCTAATTATCTTAAGGAATTGCATTTTATAGGGCACCGGGTCCTGGGGGAATCCGTCGGCTAAGGCGAGCAGCGCCTCGACGCCTAGAAAATGTGCATTCACGGTTATGGCTCCGGAGAAACTATTTTACGGGCCGAATTAGCAATTTAAAATGGTGCTACTGCATTTAACATTTTGCAATAAGAGAACGGAGGCTCTCGCCCGAGGGCAATTTGAGAGAAATTTTTGATGGCGCTTACTCACTCGCTTTAAAAAATTCACAGGCATAAAAAATTTTTCTCGCATAAAAAATTCACTCGCCTACAATATTACCTACGGGGTAATAATGTTATACCCGATCAAATTTAGGATTTAAAAATAGGCACATTAGCTTAAGTGGTGCAAGAAAATGAAGGCGCGAATTGCTGAGAAATCAGCGCGGCAACGTCGCACAAGCCCGAAATTATTCTATTACTAGCAGACTCGTCGTTCTTCGAACGAAACTTGAACTACGTGGTTTTTTAAAAGGGGCAAGTGTGAAATGTACATTGAGGAAGTGGAAAGAGAGGTCAAGACATTGTTTGAATGAGAAGAATATTTTTGCCTGTTTTTTAAATAGATTATATATTTTATTTTCTTCATTTTAACTATCTCTATCTCTCCTGTTCCTTCCTTTAATTTTAACATATTTTATCTTAGTTCTCTTTATTTTATTTCCCTTCCCGTTCCAGTTCAATCCCCGTTCCCGTCCCATCCCAT
>JAWQRP010000018.1:0-57814 GCA_033557875.1 Quadriops clusia | reverse complement strand
CGTTGTTACCAATATCTGTTAAATGTGGTAGTCTATTACGTCTACTTGAGTGTTAGTACATTGGGATATGATTAGACAACACATGTGCCGAGTAGTGAACCTTTTCGTTAACTTTTCTGTTTTTTACTTTTTCATTATTTTTTTAAAATTTGTAAGAATAATCAATGTGGCTCTTTATGTTTTTGCATTTTACAAACTTATGCCAAAAATTGATATTTGCAGACAAAATAACAGTTCTTTTAATGCGATTACTCTAACGATCAATGTAAGACTAACGAAGGGTGTACGTATCTGCGGAAAGATTCTGCAACATGAAAATTTTATAATGATTTTTACAATTAAAAATTTATAATTATTAAAAATAAGGAGTAAGACTAATATTCAATTCATTTCAATTTAAATTAATCTCAAATTCAAAAAATATGTAAATATCTCTACTACTATTCACGGGCATTAACTAGTAGATTAACAATAGCCTTGTTCTATGAAGCAGTCCCAAATAACCTTGAACGGTTTGCAGCCAATGCGGTTAGAGAAATTTCGCGGCCTTGAATGCTATTGGTCGCTACCCGCCGGCTAGTTCAGGGCAGCTTCATCGAACAAACCTAATATGAGATTTAACGACCGTAAGAACGTAGATTCGCTCAATAATTTTTAAATAGTTGAATTCTGAGGCCAGAAGTGAATTCAGATGATATGCAAGGACCTGCAAATGTTCGAGCAATTTTAAAGGAATGCGGATATGATTTAATATGTGCAGAGAGAGGAATCTTGGAAATGACGGGTCCAGCTCCGGATTCGGCTTTAGTATACACCGACGGACTTCGAACCCTTCATGACATTCCCCAGTTTCAATATAGTTTTACGACTGGACTCGGGATTGCAGATGGCATGTCTCCTCCACCATTCAATATTCCATAAAACTATAAGTTGCTCATATTACGAAAATTTCACATAAACTTTTTTCTAACTTAGAAGTAGGTAAACTTATAGCTTTAAATTAAGTATGCGCACAGATATGTGGTATTAGTGCTTATTTAACATATCCGATGGAACATTTTCCATAAGAGAATTTATTAAATTAACTAAGAACCGTTATACTGATTAGAATTGCAAAGATTAGTGTTTCCTGCGCTTATGTGAATCTTTTTGTCAAGGAAGAGCTGTCTTTAAGAATGTTGTGCCATAAAAGTAATATCATAAAGGTTGTATCATAAACGTTGTATCATATACGTTGTATCATATACGTTGTATCATATATGTTGTATCATAAAGGTTGTATCATAAAGGTTGTATCATAAAGGTTGTATCATAAAGGTTGTATACTGTGTAATAATCAACGTAAATGATGATGACAAAAATTATAAGTATCTCCCCTAGTAGTTAGTAGTTGAAGCATACCCCTAAATAAAAACATCTACAATACGAAACGTTCACAAATCCAAAAACGACAAAGGAAAAATATTCATTAACAGTCGTTGAACGGAACAATGGCTCTTTGCTATGCATTGGCTAGCAGCACGAGCAAAGTGAGTACGAGTTCAGGAACACAGCGAGTGGACTGTTCTTAATCAATCAAGGCTCTAGGAGTGCAGACACATCCGGCCGAGTCCTAATAAATAATTAATAGGCCGACATTATACAAAATGTAAACGAACGGTTGACTGGTGCAGTACAAATAAAATTGAAAGGAGCGCTCGAGCATTCTCCCCTGCTCGATGGCTAAGGTAACAGAAGTAGTCGGCATTTCATCTCTTTCATCCGAGCTCCAAACGCAATGGAGCTCGTTAGGGTAATTAACGAGTTTGCTTGCCTCCTTATGCAAACCTAAAGACCCTCTATCTGCAAAAACCTCTATTTATTTTGCTATCGGTCTTGTTTCAATTTTATTCTTTCGCTTCTTTTCCCGCCAGACTTAATTTATTCAAGCACTTAATGAAGTGGCTCATCTGTGAGGACGCCAATTAGTCCGTTGCATCCTACGATCAAGGAAACGTAAATTGCATAATGTGTGTTAAGAACCGGTATCCTTTAAATGCCCTTGTAAACAAAGTTTTCATGGAGATGCCCTTATAAACAAAGTTTTCCTTTACGCAACATTACGTTTTTGCCATTTACTTTATTTTCACAAACTATAACTAATAAACTAAATTGTGTATTTATGTTGAAATTCAAGATATTACTGGTGATCCCTGACGTAGTTTATGGATAATCCCAAAGCTTCCGAGAAGCCCAGTAAATATTTAAACGGGGCAGTGTCAAAACCAGTCAGACATAATTGCTCGGGAACTGCAGCTAATTTATAATTTAAAGAAATCCCTCCGCCGCGAGTAAACGCTTTTTGCGTCAAGAGCCGAGGGATGTTTAGACATGTGATTCCTCCTAAAATCAACTCAACCTAGGTCTTTAATGAACAGGATGATTGACATGTGATTACGTAAAGGCAAAGGCCACGAGCAGGTAGATAATGGATGCTGCGTGTAACCATCACTCAGAAATCATTGAACACGGAATAGCGTTCAGTCGGAAAACTGTTCTTCCTCCTACGGCCTCAGCGGATCACGACTACTCTATTCGAGTCAATCAATAAAAATAAATGTCTCGAAAATAAAATTGCCTCAAAAATAAAACTACCTCAAGGACAAAAAAACCTCAAAGGTAAAACTACATCAAGGACAAAAAACCTCAAAGATAAAACTATGTATGTACCTCAAAAACAAAACTTTCCGACAATCCTACAATTTTCCTCCGAGGACTTAAACTTAAACTATTTTAGCTCCTGCCTCCCGCAGCATGTTAGAAATTGTGTTAGAAATTCTCGCATCGATTTATCACTTGACCATAGGCGTGAGAGAGACTAGAGGAGCATCTTCGATTACCGGTGATTAATGGAGCTTGTTTGGAAAGAAAAACTTCCAAGACTGAAAAATAATACTGATGGTCACACTCGGGACGCAAGAAAAACCGGGATGATGATTTATACCCAAACTTTTTCCATAAATGTACATCCCTACACTCGATTTTAAAGGACTTTTTTTTGTTCCAGGCAGAAGAGTTGAATTCCTTAGTTGGGAATGCATTTCGCATGGCTTACGCGGCGCAGTTGCAGAAGCAGCCGACGTTCCAAGACGTAATCTCCTCTCAACTGGACCAAACGCAAACGGATAAAGTTGTCTGGGTAAGCTTCCCTTAACATCCACTTGAACTTTTCATCGTTGTACTTTATAATTCCCCTGAATCAATAATGCCTCCGTTTTGCAGACGAAGGAATTAACGGTTTCCCTGAAAAAAGAAACGATCTCCACCCAAACCATCAAGAATCAATCATCCGAGATGGACATCCAACTCAACAATACGGACACTGCCACCTTGCGACTAGCGCCCCCTAGCTCAATACCAGGCTTAAAACCAACTCATAAATACAACGTCTTAGGCCCCCCCGAAAAAAGCCAATCCCAACAAAGCACCCCGGGTAGTGAAGAAAGCAACTCTCCAACAGAAATGAATTCCTACAAGAGGATGACCGAGAAGCCACCACTCATAAAAAGGATAACCATGGGCCTAACTACCAGCAATTCGGATGAAGACAGTTGTCCATTGGTCAGCGAACCCTCTCTTAGCACCCCTAGTAGTCCAACAAACCGACCTTTATCCGGGGGGTACATCAACGAGACCGTTTCCGAAGAAGCTAGGAACTTAAGCAAAATGATATCCAAAATAGACTGTATAAAACGAGAAACCGTAGAAAATATTTCAACAAACCTAACGAAACACATAGAAATCGAAAATAGCATATTACTCAAAAGTCTCCCTCCGACAACCGATCACGAATTCAAAACAAAAAGAATCTCCCAAATCAGCTCGAGCAGTTCTAGCTCTTGTCCTCCTACTAGCAACGATAACGGATTTTTGGGGTTCACTCCAACGCCTCCACCATTACCAGAAAGAACAGATTCGTTGAATAACAAAGAAGAAGGTGAATTGAGGATGGCGCCTTGGTTCCAAGCTGGGATTCCTAGGGAAATAGCACTAGAAATTTTGGCTCAAGAACCAGTTGGTGCTTTTATGGTTCGTGAAAGTACCAGCAAACCTGGTTGTTTTGCCCTCTCTCTCAGGGTTCCTCGATCGTTCCAACCGACAGGAATTGCGCACTATTTAATCGTACGGACAAATAAAGGATACAAAATTAAGGTAACTTCATCTTCTAAAAGGCTTCACACAAAACTAATTCATTATGAAACCCAAAAGTTCATTCGATTTACAGTTCAGAATTAGGAAATTATGTAGAAATTTGCAGCATTCTTCTATCTATGGTATCAGCTCGATCTAATAAGTTAACCTCTTAGGCTCGTTTTTACAAACGACAGTTATCTTTCGTTTAGATAGCTGGTCAATCAAGTATCGCTATTTTAAAAATTCTTGATAGTTGATTGGTTGGCTAACTAACTGAGAGATAATTGAGGATTGTAAAATCGGGCCTTAATCATCCCTTTGGTATCAGCCAAAGAGATAATAATAGATTGTCTAACTTACTAAATCTGCGGACCCCGGCGAGAATACTCGAACTCCTCGGACCGTCATATCAGCATACTCCGTATGAATTCAATTTAATTACTCTTGGCTTTAGATTATAATATCATACAATGCATGTATTGCTTGACATAAGTAAATCTCAGCAAGATAACCAATTGAGGTTCATACAAGAAACTAGCAGACATCCGGCAATTCTTGAAGTAGCAAATATTTAATCCAATATGAAATTGGACCACAATCAGGAATTGACATTTTCATCATTGTCTGTCTGTGTAGAAATTGTTTCTAATATAACAATAAGACAGCTAAAGGAGTGAAGACGTCCCAAAAATCTAGGGCTTCAAATAAAGCAGTTAAAGAAATAAGAAAGTTAAACATGAAAAAAACAACTTAAAAAGACATCAAAAACAAGCAAAAATGTAAAAAAAACAACTAGAGAAAACATTAAACAAGACTAGAAACAACATTAAACATCAACAAGAAAAAACCATCAAAAACTAGCAAACATCAAAAACTATCAAACATCAAAAACTAACAAACATCAAAAAGTAGCACACATCAAAAACTAGCAAACATCAAAACCTAGCAAACATCAAAAACTAGCAAACATCAAAAACTAACAAACATCAAAAACTAGCAAACATCAAAACCTAGCAAACATCAAAACCTAACAAACATCAAAAACTAGCAAACATCAAAAACTAGCAAACATCAAAAACTAGCAAACATCAAAACCTAGCAAACATCAAAAACTAGCAAACATGAAAAACTAGCAAACATCAAAAACTAGCAAACATCAAAAACCAGCAAACATCAAAACCAACACCAAAAACCATCACAACCATAAAACAATTTTTTTTCATTTCAGGGATTCACAAAAGAATTCACAACTCTAACATCCCTAATAACCCACCATTCCGTGATGCCAGAACTGCTGCCTTGCCCGCTCTCTCTAAGCCGCTACAATCCGAGCTTCGCGAAATCGGACTCGAAAAGGGACTTTGCGGACATAGACTTGGACCCGGACTACAACACCCTGGCGGACTTCCGGAAGATGATGGCCGACTTAAACGTGTAAAACCGAGTGCTGTTCAAAATCTAATCGAACTAGTCGTTCCAAAATTCATGTGAAATTTGACTGCTAATATAAAGACACGAACTATGTGTACCTTGTGATACCTTCAATTAAAGAAAAAATTTAGCGTTATACACTTGTGCGCCATTTACTTTTGATATCGGTAGTACCATCGACGGTAATACCATCGATGGTAGTACCATCGACGATAGTACGTACATATTAAATGCATATTTATTGTTGAATTGTTTTAGTGTTGTCCATTAAGCCGTTCACGTTGAGTCAAACGACATATTATCGAAAGCTTGCTAGTAATCCTCTAATTTTGCGTAAAATTATTACAGTGATTATTTGGACCAAATTTAAAGTGACCTAGTCTTGTGCAGTGTTTGTAAATAGACATATTTGAAACGAAGCAAGAATTATAACGAGTTTCTATTTTTAATGAAATATGAATTTTTTGTACACGTTGTTAATTTTTCTCGTTGTTATCTGCATACGTCCGACCGCGATTATGCAAGTCTATTATGTACCCTATTCTAAACACTAAACCTAACATGTTAAAACTAAATGTAGAGCCAAACCTTCCGAATCTTTTTAAACTAGTCACGTTTTTTGTAAGGAAAAAAATAAACTTGTCATTAAGTTTCACGAAAATCCCGTTTGTAAAAAATAGCTAGTGTACAAATTCGATCATGTAAATTTTAATTATTTATTTCTCCTAATAATAAATTATGTTCCATAATTTGTAGCCTTTTATTTAACATTGATGTTATAACAAATATATAATAATAAATATATTATAATAAATATATTATAATAAATATATTATAATAAATATATTATAATAAATTTATTATAATAAAATTATTACTCATGTTCACGTACAACATGTTTTCGCCTCTCAGGCACATGAGGCACACTTCCTTTCTTCGAATGCGCTCTTCGATTGCCTTCTTTCCTCTTTATCTTTTCCTTAATAGTCCTTAGTTCACTTTGCGCATTATAAACATGTTTGGGAACATGTCTGTGCCTACTAATCCTCCTAATTTGGGGATGAGCTGCATATTTTTCTTTAAGGGCTTCACTGTAGTTTAAAGCAGCTCGTTCTCTCGGTTTTAACTAAAAAAATAATTTTTTTAATATGTATGAAAAAGATATAGTAAATAATAAGTAGTAAGTAATAAGTAGTAAGTAACAAGTAGTAAGTAATAAGTAGTAAGTAACAAGTAGTAAGTAATAAGTAGTAAATAACAAGTAGTAAATATCAAGTAGTAAATATCAAGTAGTAAATAAGAAGTAGTAAATAACAAATAGTAAACAAACTTACAGGACCCAATTTTTCCGAAGCTTTAGCCTTCCAAATGCGAATATTCATTTCGTCAGACCCGCTCAAAATAAACCTATTATCTAAAGTCCATTGTACACAAGTCAAACGTTGCATTCGTTTCGTATGATACACTTCCCGAGAGTGTCCTTTTTCACACTGGAATATTCTAATTGTTTTATCGTAACTTCCAGTTACGAATTCTTTTCCTGTTGGAGCATAATCTATATCAGTAACTGCGCCAACATGGTCCATGTGTATATTTACAGGACATCTCAAGTTTCTAGTATCGAATGTATAAAGACTGCAAAAATGATAGAAATCGTAATATGAAAATATTAAAAGAATAAAAATATTAATATCAAATAATTATTAAAATAATTATATTTGTCATGAGTATTGAGGTCTAACAAATGATAAAATTTTTTTCAATTCATAAAGTTCATTTTACTTTAATGTCGACGTTTTGCCATATTTTTTCTTCTACTTTAAGATCTTTGCAATTACTTTCTTTCTTTAAAATTTTTATATTTTAATTTAAAATTTTTATATTTTCAAAATCAAATTTATGTTTATTATTTATACTACGTATACACAAAGCTGTAGAATTTTCTTCAATGGGTTTGTTACAAGAATAAACATGTTGTTTGACTGTTATCTAAATACTGCTTTGTTTTTTTGTCATATTGACAATAGTTGATTTTGTAAATATGATTTGAACGTTTCATCTTATTTTCTAGGTCTTCGGTTTTAGTGAAAATTTTTTTAATACTGTTCTAGGTCTTGCTAGTAATACCGATATTATATTTTTTCAGTCTATTTTTAATATTTTCAATATTTTTATAATCTGTTAAATGCCTTATCTAAGGTATAGTTATATAAATACGTTGACGTTCAATATTATTAGCACAGTCTGTGTTATTAGTTTTTACATATACATATTTGGTTATTTGAAGAATCGCTTTTGATTTTATTAATTCTACTCTTGATAATATTATTATTATTTTGTATTTATACTTGCAATCGGAGTTAAAATTTACAAATCTTTGTGGGCATATTTTCTTAGCGTACCAAGATGAAATGATTCTTTGTTTTGTTTATATAAAGTTAAATCCAGAAAATTCATGTTATCATTGTTAGATTTTTCTAAAGTCAATTTTAATCTAGTACGGTAATTATTGAAAGTATTGAGCATATTATCTATATGTATATTTTCAAGTAATTTTCATTATTAAATTTGAAGTAAGTAGATTCAACACATATGTTAGCCGCTTCTATAAAACTTTCCAACTTTCTAAATTTAAAGTTTGTATCTGATTCAAAAGGTTGGTTATACTATCAATGATTAAATTATGTGGTATATTACCAAAAATAACAATAGGTCTTATGTTCTTTATGATTATTGATCAAATCATACATCTTAAATGTGATCGTCTATCATTTCTGTTCTAACAATTTTTTAAACAAATCATTTGATTTTTTTTGGACGTGAGCGGTCTTATCTATTGATACTTTTTCATATGGTGAACTGTCATTAAGAATTCATTTTATAAATATAAGCGCTCTTTTTCATAATAACTGTTTTGTTACACTTATCTGCTTTAATTTGGTAAATTTCAGCATTGTTTTTTAAAAAATCTTTTGTCTGTCATTTATCGAAACTTAAATTTCTATATTTTTCTGAAGAATTGAATGAAAATGTATTTTGTAATGTGTTACTTTTATGTATAGCTTAAGTACAAAAAAGCAAACATATACATTATAATAATGTTCTCAAAAGTGGTGTGTGTTTGTATCTGATTGCAAAGTTTGTTTATACTATCAATGATTAAATTATGTGGTATATTAGTATATAAAGACATTACATCTAAGGAATATAAATTATGATTTCCTGTGATTTCAGTTGCCGATACGTGTAACAAGACAGTTATTATGAAAAAAAATGCTTATATTGATAAAATGAATAAGCACTATGAAAATTTTAACTACAATTTTAAGTATAAATACAAAATAATACATAAGGCGTTTAACAGAAAATATTAAAAATACACTGAAAAAATATATTATAACAATACTAAAATATTTTTCACTAAAGACAGACAAAATAAGACGAAACGTCGACATTAAAATAAAATGTACTTTATGAATTTAAAGAAATTTTATCATTTGATCGACCTCAATACCCATAAGAAATATAATTATTTTAATATTTATTTCTACCATTTCAATTTTAATTATTATTTGATATTATATGATAATATAATAATTCATATGAATTATTATATGATAATATAATAATTCCTATGAATTATTATATGATAATATACCTAATAATAATTCACATGAATTATTATATGATAATATACCTAATAATAATTCACATGAATTATTATATGATAATATAATAATAATTCATATAAGTTATTATATGATAATTCATACAAAGAAAATTAAAAATATTATTAAAAAACACAAACACCAAACTCGCTTACTTGTAATCTTCATTCGCACAAGTGAACCCAAAAGCTTCCATCGGGTTCCAGCTTAACTTATTCGACTTCAAATTCATAACAACTTTCCTAAGAGGTCCCGTATCTCTAGTATCATACAAAATAATGCTTCTATCGCTTGCACAAGCAGCCAAGAGGTTATGCTCAACGGGATTGAAAGCAACATGTTGCAAACTATCAACTCCCCATTGAAACGTTTTAATAGGTTCATTCCGAGTTTCCTCCCACAATTGGCAAATTTCCCCGCTCGTGGCGAACATTTTATTCGAAACATTGTGACTTATTGCCGATATGACACTTTTGCTCAACATCGTGTTGCTCGGTTCTTCGTCTTCACCAGATAAAGGTGTAGAAGAGTTCCAGAATTTAATAGTCTTATCATCGCCAATCGTTATGAAATATTCACCGCTCGGAATGTAAGTTAGACCCCTAACAACGCCTTCGTGAGCTGTGAAGTTTCTTAAACATGATTTTTGGGGTAGGTCCCAAATACGAACTTCGCCATCGTAAGCACCACTAAGAAGAGTTGATAGCTGCTTCGGATGCTTGGAAATACAGGAGATAGCGTCTGTGTGTCCGTCTAAACTAGCTACGAAAGGCTTGGCGAAGACTCGTTCTAGTTTTGTTGCGTTTAGTGCTTTTACGTATTCTCTGGCGGCTTCGAAATGGTGTAGGTTTGGATCATAGTTCCTAGGCACTGTGATACAGAACGAAAACATTAGTTATATAATATCTTAATTATAATTATGAATAATAATTATAATTATGAATAACAACAGTGATAATAATTATATAAATAATAATAATTCTTATTATTCGTCTTACCTTTATGGATATCATTTTTCGTTTCACGTAAATAAACATCCGGATTTCTTGTAATAACCTTTACTTTCATTTTAATCTTGTTGATGACTATTTAAAACTAACAAAACATATCTAAATGTAACCTCAATATAAAACACGTTGTGCAAATAGAACTGATTTTTAAGGTTAGGTTTATATGAAACTGTCATTTAAGTGAGAAAGAGTATCAATAATTGATATATAAGTTGTGGTACTATTTCTCTCTTACTAACAACAAATAGTTGTGGCTAGAAAGAGAAGATATGCTGTTACATACTTCTGAGAATGGGATCAGTGCGGTTCGATGGATAGAGAAAACTCACCAACTGTAGTGCGATAGAAAGTGATAGGAAAATAAGAAAATTACTAAGCAGGGCCGGCAATATGTTTGCTAAAGTTAAATCCCCCAGAATGTTGTCATTTTCATTGTAAATAATTTAAACTATTGAACTTTGAATCTTTTTTTGAAGATTATTTATCTTAGTTTATTGTATGTATTATGTTTATTTAAAAGTGAGTTATGAAATTCCTTCGCATATTATTCAATAAAATGACTTCCTACCGTTCGTACAGTTCCAGTACGAAACGTAAGCAATATTCGATTCTATTTTAATATTATTATTATTAATATTAATTATATCAATAAATATATAATAATATATTTATTATTATTATTGTTATTATTATTATCAGTATTGTTTATTAACATTTTATCGTTTCTTTAAATATATTAATACACTATGAATAATTCTAGATTTATTAGTGGACAAAGAAGGTCCAATTACGTTGATCGGAATCAACAGACCAGAAGTTCGGAATTGCGTAAACACAGCTCTAGCCCAAAGCATAAGAGAAGCAATAGAAGATTTCGAAAACGATGAAACACAATTAGCAGGAGTTTTATACGGAGTTGGGGGAAATTTCTGTGCTGGTTACGATCTTAAAGAATTAAGTTCGGTAGGAGCCGATACTCCTGCTGTGCTCAAACCTGATGGCACAATGGTAAATAAAATAAATTTTCACGATATAATAGGCATATAGATATACATAATATTATTTATAGTAATATATATATTATAATAAATGTTTGATAATTATTAATTTCTTTTTTTTTTCTATTTAGGGACCAACTCTACGATTCCTTAAGAAACCAATAATCGCAGCCGTTTCAGGCTATGCCGTAGCTGGAGGCTTGGAATTGGCTTTAATGTGTGATTTGAGAGTTGTAGAAGAATCTGCTATAATGGGAGTATATTGTAGGAGGTTTGGTAAGTATATTAGTATATACAAATATACAAACATATTTAAATTATAATTTAAATATTAAATTATAATTTAAATATTAACTTATCTTTTAAATATTTCTTATTAGGTGTACCACTAATAGATGGCGGTACTGTACGATTGCAAGCCGCAGTTGGTTTATCGAGAGCCTTAGATATTATTCTAACTGGACGATCTGTCGATGCGAAAGAAGCTTTTCAAATAGGTCTAGCAAATAGGATAGTTGCAACAGGCACAAGTATAAAAATTTTATATAAATAAAATAAATAAATAAATTGTATATATAATTAAAATTCATGATCGTTATTATTTATTTACATTTATAAAGTTTTAAATCATCATCATCATGATCTTTTATTATTATTTTTAGGCCTTGGTCAAGCAATGCAACTAGCGTCATCTCTGGTAAAGTTCCCGCAAGCTTGTCTACTCGCCGATAGAAAATCTACTTATAATGCGGCATTTGCTTCATCTTATGAGAAATTATTAGAATGGGAGCAACACAATAGCATGTCGGTGGTTCTTCAGGAATCCGTAGATGGCGCCAAAAAATTTATGTCGGGAATTGGACGACATGGCAAAAGCTACAATTTAACTGAAAGGTCTATAGCGGATTGGGAAAAAGACGATTCGAAAAAGAGTAAATTATAAATTATAAAAGTTATGAGTTACAAAACTTTACGATATCTATGTATAATATGTAAAGTAAGTAAGTAAAGTAAATATGTTGTATATATATATAATAAAAATAATGCTATTTTACTGATAAAGCTGAAGCGCTTTTCAACGTCCTTTTGCTTGAAGCCCTTTGCTTTGTTGATCCTGTAGAATTGGTAGCCGAACTTACACTTGCTTTCGATTTGATACTTTGTTTACTTTTCTATGAGGAAAAATCCAAATAAATAAAATTAATATTAGATAAAAAACGATTAATATAAATATTATGAAAGGATTAATATAAATATTATAAAACGATTAATATAAATATTATAAAACGATTAATATAAATCATATAAAACGATTAATATTTGTAGATCTACCTTTACTAAGAAATCAGTCAATAATCTACTTCCTATGTGAAGTTGCCTTTTTATTTTCAAACAGAGATCAGTGTAAAGTTTGGATTTTCTATCAACGAGCACATCAACTGATATAATAGCACCATTACTATCTTCTGTATAAATTATAAATATGAAAATAAATTATAAGTGTAAAAATAAAATATAAGTGTAAAAATAAATTATAAATATAAAATCTAAATCCAGTAATACGATAACGAGTATTTATAATCTTGAACCATAGGCAATTAACGGGCAACTTTATACTCCAAGGAAGAAAAATTAAACTACGATGACATAAGCGTGGAATGGCGTCGGCTCTTTATGTGTTAGATTTAGAGAAGATTATGTACCTGCAGTTCTAGGTTGGTTTTCCTTTGTTCCTTCATGTGCATATTGATTGTCGTTGTATTGTTTTTGTTATAGTGCCTGAAGATGCCCAAAAAAAGTGGGTGAAAGCTAGCACGTTCAGAATAAAAAGAGTACGTTACAAACTTATGTCATCGTAGTTTAATTTTTCTTCCTTGGAGTATAAAGTTGCCCGTTAATTGCCTATGGTATAAAATCTAAATTATCTCTTGAATAAACAAATAATAGAGTATTAAATTGGAAAATTAAAAAATAAACTTACTTTCAAACATTACTATATAATAGGTTTGTATAGATTGTAAAACGTCCGATGCGTATTGATAGGCCTTAAGTTCTTTTATATTGCGTAAAATTCCAGATTCATCGCACAAATCAAAAGGAGCTAAAATTTATAAATGTCCTTTAAGGATTAGATCATTAAATCAATGTTAAAGCATTAAATCAATGTTAAATCATTAAATCAATGTTAAATCATTAAATCAATTTTAATACCGTTTTTATCAATTTGAACTTGCAAACATATATAATCTAAGAGGATCTGGGTAAAACAATTCGGGTTCACGATTAATTCTTTGTATTCAGCTTTAACAGCATTGGACATTTTCGATGCCATTGAACCCAGAGATTCAGTAACGGACACGATATCTGAAATTACATTTTCCATTTTAGCTTTTGAGGCGATCTCTTCGTTCTCTATTTTACTAATATATTTTATGAAGCAATACATCTTTTCCGAGGAAAATTTGTCAAAATCGGTTTTGACATTTGTTTGACTTCTTTTCTCTAAATACATCAAATTATCTATATATATATAAAATTATGTATACAATTGTTTTAGAAAATAATCAAAGAAACACTTAAATATCAAGAAAAAACTATTGCTATACAAGAAATCGTTTAATAGAATTATAACAATAATTTTAATTTCCTAGTTAATTGTAAAGTTACTAAATTAATAATAGTAGCACTATCTGTGATAGTAGTAATTATTGAGAGTAGAAACTAGGAGTATTATAATATACTGAGGTTGCTATAGATACGCAAATACAAACATTGGTTTCCATGGTCATATTACAACTGTTATGACAATATAGCTCTGACAGGTAAACTGTCTAGACGTTTCCTTTTTAAAAGAGTTATTATTATGTGATCTTAATTTTTATAATAAAATCTAAAAAATATTGTTCTATGTGAAGAAATCATGGATTGGAAAGATATCCTCTCCCTTGACGCAGAAAACTTAAGTGAAGCTAAACGAGATGAATTATTTAATACTATTGCTTGGTACAACGCTGAGAGTGAACAATTAAGTACGTCTAGATTAATAGCGATTTTTAAAATCAGCCAAGAACTCCTAAAATATAAGGGGGAACAGGTAAGTACTCATTTTAGGTAGCGCTCATTTTATAATTTGTATAATATAATAATTTATCTTTTTATTATTTATATAATATAATAATTTATCATTTTATAATATTATATCTAAATTTATTTTTGCTTTGAACTTTTATATTTAATTATTTATTATTTCAATTTTTGGGTTTGTAGGTCATAAAATAGACGTTCATACTTTGCTCAACGTTTCGATTTTATTGATAAAAACCTCATCAGGAGTATTAAAATTTGAATTTTGAAATTTCTTACTATTGACAAATTGTTTTAGAATATTTCATCTTATTTTAATTGACATAATAAAAAATAATTATTTAATAAAAAATAATTTAATAAAAAATAATTATTTCATAAATAATTATTTAATAAAAAATAATTTAATAAAAAATAATTATTTAATAAAAAATAAGTTTCACTTAAAAAAAATAATTATAAAAGTTATTTGGTATTTTTGATAATTTGATTACAAATCCTATTAATGTTATTTATATCTTGTTTAAAATTAATTGAAAATTTTTCATGTTTATCTTTTATTCTAGAAAGAAATTTTTTATTGAGTTTTGATTTTTAGTAATAATTTTAATATTAATCTTTTTTAATTTATTTCTCATATTTTCTGTTAGATTTTTTTTTATATGGAAAAATTATATAATTTTGGTAATTATTATTGCTATTGTTTTCTATGTTTGAATTTTGGTTATTTTTAATGTTGTTAATTCTATTTAAATTATATTCAATTATATATATTAGTTATAATTTTATTAACTAAATTTTCTGTATAATTAGTTTTTATTTTCTTGATTTGAACCCATTTAGTTGTTTTACTAATATAATGATATAAGTATTTTGTACTTCAACTATTTATTAAAAAAAAAAAATAGTTGAAGTACAAAATACTTATATTATTATATTAATTATTAATTTCGTTTTCTTGGGTATTCTGTCCTTGATTACGTTGAAATGAAACTGATGAGTTTTAGATTTGCATCAATTTTTTTATTTATTTCAGGCCTGACGCGTTGTTGGGTTTCGCGAATAATTCGCTTCTTCAGAGGCCGAATTACATATTAAAAAAGACATTACAATTAAAATTTATAGGTTGATTACATATTGGTTCATGTTACGGATGGATTTATACCCCTTTTCTGCTTTCTTCGGGCTACATTTCAGTGTATTGTTTCAAAAATTGGGTGGTTCGGTTCAGGATGAGATCACTACTGACAGAATACCCAAGAAAACGAAATTAATAATATAAAATATATGACCAAGAAAAAAACCATTCGATTATATTAATTATTTTTTGTTAAAGCAGTTTTAATTTTTTTAATTGCATTATTTTGAAATTCAATATTAATTAATTTGTATGCTCTATCAACTAAACATAAAATTATGCTTTTTTATAATGAAAATCACCTCTATTTTATGACCTACAAACCCAAAAATTAAAATAATAAATATTATAATTTAAATAATATTATAATTGATATAATTTTATAATTATAAGTATTAATTAATATTATAATCCATTTTCATTCATCATCAGGTTGAGACACTATTAGTAGAACTAGATGACTTAGCAACAAAACAAGCAGAAGATGAATTAAAAAAAGAAACTGACGCCGATATAAAAAGTTTAAGATCAAGAAAATCGCAAAGCTCTGCAGAACAACACGGTAAGTATACATTTGCTAAATTAAGTAAATTAATAAATTAGTTAATTTAATCAATTAATTAAATTGATTAATGAAATTAATTGATGAAATTGATTAATGAAATTAATTGATGAAATTGATTAATGAAATTGATTAATGAAATTGATTAATGAAATTAATTGATGAAATTGATTAATAAAATGAATTGATTAAATTAATTAATGAAATTAATTAGATAACTAGCTTCATAATGACAATAAATGAAAAATTTAAATTAGTAGAATTTGAGGAAACAATAAAGGAACTGAAGGCCAAACTTAAGCAGCAAAACAAGATCCAAGACAAGCAGAACAAAGAAATAGAAAAATATAAACAGCAAATTAAATCCTTGGAAAGGGATAAGGTTTATTTGCAAAATGAAGTAAGGACAATTGCTCAACAAGATGATTCACATTCGGATATATCAGAAACGGTTAAAGAACAACATAGAGACTTAGTTGAGTCTGTGCACGAGAAAAATAAACATATTTCTCAATTACTGGACGATATTGAGGTAAATTGCTACTTTAATTGAATAAAAAATTGATGAGAATATTTTGACAATATTATTTTGACAATGATATTTTTACAATATTATTTTTACAATATTATTTTTACAATATTATTTTTACAATATTATTTTTACAATATTATTTTTACAATATTATTTTTATAATATTATTTCCACAATATTATTTCCACAATATTATTTCCCCAATACTATTTCCACAATATTATATTCAAAATGTTATAATCACACTAAAAATTTTATTTCCAAGTCAATTGAAAACGATAACTCAGCTTTGAGGGATAAATTAGTTAACTTACGAGATGAACTATCCAACGCAACAAAAACCATTTCTACCTTGAACAATGAATCCTCAGCATCCAAATTGTTGTTAGAAGAAAAAACAGAAATAATTGCTAAATTAACTGCAGAAGTAGCTATTAGTAAAGAAGAAGTCAATGAATTATCAATGGAGAGAGATAGCCGTAATCAGGAAATTGAAACATTTACCGCTGAAATTGATGCAAGGATTGAAGAATGGAAGGTATAAATTTAAAAAAATATAAAAAATAAATAAAATATAAAAAATAAAAAAATATAAAAAAATAAAAAATATATAAAAAAAACTACAAGGAATCAAAAAACACTAGAAATTAAAATTTTAATTTACTATTATTATTATTGTAGAAAATACTAGAAGATAAAAACAAAGAAATCAAAGAACTCAAACTTTCCAAACATCAACCAATCAGTGCTGCTTCCTCAGTAGATGAACAAATAGATTTTGATTATGCTCAAGTCTTTGCCCTTAATTCAGCTTTGAAAAATCGAGAAATACAAATAATGGAAATGCAAGAACAACTAGTAACTGCGACTAAGGAAATGGAAGAAAGCACGAGAATTATTGAAAATTTAACTCTTGAAAGAAATGCGAATGTTATAAAAATAAACGAACAAATGCAAACTGTTAAAGAACTACACAATCAAAAGAAAATCAATCAGGATCGTTCGCAAGAACTTGAGGAATCAATAGGGCATTTGCGCAAAAGGTGTGAATCGAAAGACAAAGATGTAAGTTTTTGAATTATTCTCATGTTTGATATCAAAAAAAATATATCAAAAATTTTTTAATTAAAATTGACATTATGATAATAAATTTTATAATAAATTTTATAATACATTTTATAATAAATGTTATAATCAATTTTATAATTAAATTTATAATGAATTTTATATCTAATTGTATAATTAATTTTATATCTAATTTTATAATCAATTTTAGATAAAAGAATTGATAAATTCCATTAAACAAGGAGGACAAACCGACTTGGCCGCTTACCTCCAAAAAAATCAAGATTTAAAGGCACAACTACATATCCAGGAAAAACAAATAAAAAATCTCGTAAAAAGTTCCAATAAATTACAAGATAAAATAGAACAGATCGACTTGGAAAATGCAGCTTTAAGGTGAATAATTAATTGTTGATTACTTAATATGACTTGTGTAATTTAAAAAAATAATTTATTTTACTAACGTAATTCTTGCTAATAGGTCACAATTGGGTTTACCTGACGATGAAGCCGTTATGGTAAATGGGGTCATAGCAAGAAGAAAGAAAGAACAAAAAGTTATACAAAAACTAAAGTTGCAAATTCATAACCTTGAGGAAGAAAAATTAAACCTACGATTAGAAATGCAAGGTTTAACAAAGAGTTCTGGTCAAATTCCCAATAATTTAAATTTTGAAGATAAAAAAGCTAAAGCTTCTGAGGACCATGAGTACTATTATGAAAAATATAAAGATGTAATTGAGGAAAATGAAGCTTTGCGTAAAGGACTCCATGAGATTATGGACAGTATGCAAAAATCTGCAAGTAGGTTTACTTTTAGAAGGTTTACTTTTAGAAGTTTTACTTTTAGAAGGTTTACTTTTAGAAGGTTTACTTTTAGAAGGTTTACTTTTAGAAGGTCTACTTTTAGAAGGTTTACTTTTAGAAGGTTTACTTTTAGAAGATTTACTTTTAGAAGGTTTACTTTTAGAAGGTTTACTTTTTACGAAAAAATCTTTATGACATCATAATGCCAATTCATTTCTAAATTTTCTTTAGCCGAAACCAACATAGAATCGGACACCTTCAAGAAATTGTTAAGAGCATTAGATGTGAAGCACATATCTGGTTGGTATCATCCAGCTATGCGTTTACAAGCAGAGTTACATACTCTTCAAGGAATAAATAAAGAGATAAGGAATCAACTACAAAGTGCAAGAGAAGAAATTAAGTTGCTGAAAGGAAACTTCCAAGAGACCAAACCTCTTCAAAGTTTTTCTGTGCCAGAGCTTGCAAAAGTTAATCTCTCGAGCAACTCAGAGATCATATCAAATTTAAACAAACATTTAATCAATTTAATTAACGTAAGCACAAATAATAAATCTTCTCACTCAACTCATTACATTGTATACATTTTATATAATTTTATAAAAATGTTATATAAATTTTATAACAAAATTTTTATAACAAATTTTTATAACAAATTTTAGAACTATAGTGGACAAGACCACACATCAGAAAACACCCTAAACAAATTGGAATACTTCCAAAATGAATTTTCCGTTGTAATAGCACAAGTTAATCTCCTGTACAAACAATACAATGAAGACCAAGAGAAATGGGAGACTAAAGAGAGCGATTGGGAAAAAATAAAAGCAAACCAAGCAGAAACCATAGAAGTTCTAAATAACCAACTAAAGGAAACTACCCAATTTCTCAATTTACCCGACGATGAGAACATGAAATTGCAGAAATTAAACGAAATGTCCGAGAACATAGTCACCTTGAACAGAAAGTGTCTTTATTGGGAAAACGCCAACCAAACGAATTTATCAGAAATTAAAAAGTTGAAGAACCATCTCCTGGAAGCAGAATCAATGGTCATCAAAAAAATTAGTCAATATAAAGAAGAAAACACGATTCTTTCGAACAAAATTGCTGTTTTGGAGAACAAATTGGTGAATTGTTTAGATTCGGAGATGTCCTTAAATTTGCAAAATTCTTTGGATTCCTTGCAGGTGAAGCAAAGGGAATACTTAAGCAAATTTACTGAAATGGAGGAACAATATGAAACGAGGATAAAACAAGCAAACGAAGGCAAAAATTATTTGGAGATCCTTACAGAAGAATTGAAGCAGAAATTGAAGGAATCTTTGCATAAGTTGCGAAGTGTTGAATTGGTTTCGTGTAATCTTGACCCAAGTACGGACATCCTGACGAAGAAATTGGCTGAAATGGAAGTTAATGAAATAGCGGAGAGACAAAGGGCAAATCACACAAACAACTTGTATGAGTTAGTCAAAGAGCAACTTCGGAATTCGGAAGAACGTTATGTGGAATTTGAGAAGTTCAGCAAAGAGATGGTGCACAAGAATTTGTCTTTGCAAGAAACTGTTAAGAAACTCGAGGATAAAGCGCAGTATTACGTGGATAACGACAAATTTAAGGATGTCCAGCAGTTATGCGCCAAACTGTTGGAAGAGAACCAGAAGTTGTCCTTGGAGAACAATAAACTATCTACCAATTTAGCTGTTTTGGAAGAAAGTGGTAAAAATTGGAAGCTTTGGTCGTCTGCTGAGGAATACGAATTCTTAAGCTTGAAGCATCAAATTGTCGATCTGCAATCTACCACTGATGACAAGGCTGTGATAGCTAGGTTAAGCTCTGATGTTGTGCATGCTCGGTTAGCAGAAGCAGAGAGTTCCAAACAAATCGAAAGTCTTACTAATGAATTAAAATCTTTGAGAGAGCAATATGAAGAATCGGTTAAAAGTGCTGAAGTTGGTAGAATGAAAGCTGTTGATGTTTCTAGTTACTTTGAAGAGAGAGTCAGAGTTCTTCAAGAAGTTATTCAATATAATAGGTCTAACTATTTTGGATTTATCCCATACATATCAGAAACTAAGTTTGTGGACAATCTGCATCGGTTATTCAAGGATAAAAGAGCAGCCTTTTCAACCTTGCAAGACGTAGAAAAGCAAGAAATGGATGCGGTGGTTTTAAAAGACCAATTGAACGAACAAACTAAATTGTTAGATGAAATTCAAAATTCTTTGGAAGAAGGAGATTTTAAGGAAAAGATTGCCCAATGGATAAGTGAGAAGAATGTCCTTCACCTTCAGGAACTTAAGTACAGGAGGCAAAGCGAATTCAAGGAAAGTCAGCTTGAGCAGTTTGCAAAGCGAATGGAGGGCCAAGAAGAACAAATTGCTAAATTGGAGGAAGAGTTATTGAAGGCTTTCCATGTGGCAGATTCACTGAAGTCGTTGAATTCCAAAACGATCCTTTTGAGTCCAGTTGCCCAAAAAGTGGACAAATCGACCAGTGTGGACAAATCGACAAGTATGGGCAAACCTTTGGATGCTTCAGTTTTGGTCAAGACTTCCAGAGGTTGCCAAACTGTGGAAGTGATTGAAGCTTTATCTGATGAAGCAAGTGTGAACGTTGCAATTTTGCAAAATATGCAAAGGGAACTTCAGGGGAGACAAGATGAGTTGAGTGCGAAGGAAGTCTTGATGCAAGAGTACAAAACTAGGGTTCTTCAGTTGGAAATGAATTTGAATTTGTTCAAGAACCAACTAGCTGATAAGCAAAGTCAGGTTTCGTTTTATGAGAAGTATATTTTGGATTTGCAAGCTAAGAAGGAGCAACAGAATGGTCAAGGAGTTGGTGTGCAAGGAGTTAGTGTGCAAGGAGTTGGTGTGCAAGGAGTTGGTGTACAAGGAGTTGGTGCACAAGGAGTTGGTGTACAAGGACTTGGTGTACAAGGAGTTGGTGTACAAGGACTTGGTGTACAAGGACTTGGTGTACAAGGACTTGGTGTACAAGGACTTGGTATACAAGATGTACAACAAATTGTTCAACAACATGTAGTAGAAGCAACAACTGATGCTGTTGTTACTTCTGATGACAAAAATATAGAAGAAATTTTATTACTAAAGGCAAAAATAACCGATCTACAAGATGGTATGATCCAGAAAGAGACCCAACTAGTTGAGTATCAATCCCTTTTGAAGAAAGATCGCGATGAACATAGTCTAGCAGCAGCAAGGATGCAAGACGAACTTAGAAGACTGCAAAATATCTTAGCGACCCAAAGTCAAGCATACAACAAGTAAGGCCAAACAAATTCTTAGTCTAAATCTGAATTGATTTTCCAATATTCATTGGAAATTTTCATTGGAAATTTTCATTGGAAATTTTCATTGTAAATTTTCATTGTAAATTTTCATTGTAAATTTTCATTGTAAATTTTCATTGAAAATTTTCATTTAATTGTCGAAACGTTTCAGGATTCATTTAAAAGTTTTCTTATAAACATTTCAGGTTGAAAGAAAGCAAATCAGAATCATTCCCAAACAAAGCAGCAATTGAACAATACTTCCAGCAAGTCCACGCTTTAGAAAAACATAGTAGTGACATCCATACAGCTATGCAAGAGTTAACAATTCAATTGCATGAGACCAAAGGAGACGTTGATAAATGGAGAGAATTGGCAGAATCCCGGTTAGAGTCAATAAATAAAGGTAAAGTCAGCAATGAGAACGAAATATTGAAGTATAAGCAAGAATGTGAGAAATGGAAAATGGAAGTCTCGAACCTTAAGATCTTGATGCGGGAATATCGGAACGAAACGAGTAGTTTGAGTAGTGTGAAGGATTTGCTAAAAGAAAAAGAAAGTAAAATCAGGGAATCTTCTGCCACTGTTAGACAATTAAAGGCTGAATTGAAAAGGAAAGAGGACGACCTTTTATCAGAAGGTAGCAAGGTTAGTGACTTGGAATCAGAAAATGCGGAATTGTTGAAAGATGTGGAAGTTTTCAAAAAGCGGCTAGAGAAGGTTATGAAGAAAGAAAAGAGTTCCAGAGAAGAAATTAGGAATCTTAAAGGGCAGTTGATAAGAAGGTATATCATCTTACGTTTAGTATATCAAAATTTTAGTTTTTCGTTTTTAGTGTCGTAGTTTTCAAAAATTTGTTCTGGTCAATTCCAGGCCACTCCTCTCTGCCAGAAGTGATAAAAGCGACAACACTATAAAAGAGCAACACCTCCAAAAGAAGATAACCAATCTAGAAAACGAAATTTCCCAACTGAAAGAACAATTAGAAAAGCAGCTGACCATCAACGAGGCCCATAGAATTAAAGTGACTGACGATTTTGAAAAGTGGAATAGAACGAAACATTGGCAGCAAACCGCGGATAAATTCAAGAATAAATTGAAAATGAAGGAGGAAGATTTTGAAAAACTTCAACAGACTTGCGCTGGTTATAGGATATTAATTGAAAGACTCGAGAGGGAGAAGCATGGTTTGGAGACTAGGTTGAAAAGTGTTAGAAACTCTTGCACGAATGTCAATGCGGCCAAATTTGAGATATTAGAAATAGAAAACTGTAAACTTCAAGCACAAGTGGAGACTTTAACGTCTAAGCTTGAAATGCAACATCATCATTCTGGAGGATTGGGAGCGATGATGCTTCAAGAAAAGTTAGAAGCTCAAGAGAGGAAAATAGCTTTATTGGAACTATCTGCTAAGGTTAGTCACTTTTACATTAGATACTCTACATTAGGTTATCTTCATTAGGTACTATTCATTGGGTACTATTCATTGGGTACTCTTCATTAGGTACTCTTCATTAGGTACTATTGATTAGGTACTCTTCATTAGGTACTCTACATTAGGTAATCTTAATTAGGTAATCTTCATTAGGTAATCTTCATTAGGTACTCGTCATTAGGTACTCTTCATTAGGTTCTCTTCATTAGGTACTCTTCATTAGGTACTCTTCATTAGGTACTCTTCATTAGGTACTCTTCATTAGGCACTTAATGAATTAGTCTATTAAAATGAGTTATTCCCTGAAGTTTCCTATTATCTTTTGCTAAGCTAATTTATCAGTCTCTCCATGGTAATCCATATCCCTCCTACTGGACTTAATATAATTCCTTTGGTTTCCATTTCTAATGGCAATGGAGTTTTTTCGCTCAATTGCAATTTGAAGTTGTATAGCATTAAGGAAAGTGCCAATTTTGCTTGTACCATTGCAAAGCGAGAACCTAGATATTGAAAATTAGAAGAATAAATATAATTCTTTGTAGATACCATTAATGAGATACCATTAATGATAGATACCATTAATGATAGATACCATTAATGATAGATAGCATTATAGATAGATACCATTAATGATAGATACCATTATAGATAGATACCATCAATGATAATATCAACGATTCTTAACAAATACATACCAATGCAATTACGAGGTCCATAACCAAAAGGCATATAAATAAAATCCTTAATCGTAGGTTTGTTCTCCTCGTTAAATCTTTCAGGGTTGAACAAATTAGGATTACCAAAATGTCTAGGGTCCCTATGCAAAGCAATGCAAGGTATTAGAACAGACAAACCTTTTTCAATTATCAAGTCGGTTCCAGGGACTTGGTAATCTTTGGTGCATTTGCGCAAGAAAACTGGAGCAGGTGGGTATTTACGCATTGATTCTGGAACGAAAGTGAAATTTCACCTTTTATGGAAAAAAACTGATTATTACAGTTGGTGCTTATTTAAAATGTAAACTTTCCTTCGTCAATTAACATATTGTGCATACATTTAGCAGGTACTTAGTAAAATAATTCAATGGTATAATGGTAATGGTAATAAACACTTATGGTAATTGAGTTGTTCGTAATGCTTCACTTACCGCATACTACCATGTCCAAATACTTCATCTCCATAATGGCTTCGTAACAAAATTCATTATTGTATCTCTTCAAGCAACCTTTAACTTCCTTGCGAGCTTTCTCTTGAATCTCCGAATTTATCGCCATTTCCAAAAGAGCGAAGCTCATGGTTGTGGAAGTCGTTTCAAATCCAGCCAAAAAGAATATAAAAGCTTGAGCTGCTGCTTCATTTATGGTCAAAGTTGTCCCTGGTTCTGCGTAAGTTTTCTCATCCCTCAACCCTTCATCATCATCATCCAATTTACCTTTGTTTTTAAGCTCTACCAACAACTGAAGAAAATCATTCCTAGTCACACAATTCTTCTCCCTGTACCCTATGGTATTCTCTACCATTTCCTGGAAAAACTTAGAAACCCTCGGGGGGAAAACCCCCAATTTCAGGATTTTCGCCAATCCGGGAAAACTACGAATTATGACCATTTTGAAGGCATCATTGCGAGTTTGGGTAAAGGCTCTTTTTCCCATCAATCTGAATTGGGCATTAGGAAACTTCAAACTGTTGCACTCAACCCCAAAAGCACAAGATCCAATAACATCAGTGGTGTACCTAGCTAGGATATCTTTTATTTCAATGGTAGGATTAACTCTTCCATCTTCGACCAATTTGGAAACCATCTCTTTTGCACATGAATGCATCGCCTGGAACATATATTTCACTTTTCCTCCAGTAAAAGCTGGGGTTAATTTGCTGCGCAAATTCTTCCACTTTGGGCCAGCTAAGGAGAATAGGTGAGCACTAACAGGATCATTTTCTTCATCGTAATAAATGCCTCTATCGCTGAAGTATTGGAAGTCTCTGCAGAGGATGTTCTTTATTAGCTCAGGATCTAAGGGGAGGAAAACTTTCCTGCTGAAGAAGTAGAGACCACAATATTTGAACCCCCTCAATGTGAAGTGCATGTAGACTTTGTTAATTTTGTCTGCCATACTTTGCTTCTGCATTATCACTTGCCCCATTGTTCCAAAAGGAAAGGAAGTCTCGGGGGTGACAACCCCTCGACGCTTCCAATAAGTATGGGCATATTTGTAATAGGCATAAATGAGCAAAACCACCGACAAGAATATTTGGACAAGAAGAGCTCCACTTAACACTACCATGACGAACGATCACCGTCAATTGACACCTAGTCGAAGCTTTAAATGCACTTCACATGTTTTATAAAATTCCACCACCACTTTAATAACAAGTTGAGAATAAAATAATGGGCGACTGTTCGTTGTTAACTAGACCTGCTGTCCGATCTACTCAAGAGCCGATTTCTAAATGCGTGTTATATCGTTGAGCTGACTCAACTCTATCTTCAATCTCACTTGCATAATTCCGACTTTCCCGCAAAATGCTGCCATTGATGCAGTTGTCTAGCATATACGATTATAAGGTCTTTGGAAGGAGTCTAATGGGGCTCAATGAGACTATACTACTACTAAAATAGTACTACTACTAAGATAATACTACTACTATAATAATACTACTACTATAATAATACTACTAATAATAATTGTACTACTACAGCGGTACTACTTTTGAATAATTTGATAGCATATTAATACAAATTGAAAAAAATTGGAAATATGTATTGCAAATCACATTACTCGATGGTTAAAATAATCATTAATGATAGTCATTAATCGGCTACTATTATTTTTTTTTAATTCTTTGAACTCACGTTAATCAAGAAAAAATTATCTGTTAAATTTAATAATGATCTGTCTTAAGTTATATGAATATATTAAGCTATATGAATATATTAAGCTATATGAATATAGAAATTATACGAATATATATCAGATTCAAATAAAATCTATTTACATTTTGCATAGAATATCTTATTCGCTTTCTTTAGCATTTGCTTCATTAACATTGAAAATTCCCAACAATTAAATACAGTAAAACAGCAATAAAGCTTGCCTAGAACTTTGACCAAACATAAACTCCTCGTGTCGACTAGTTTTTTAAAAACACAGTAAAAATGACAAACAAATTTCCGGTCAAAGGTAAACTACTGTGGATATTAATTTCCCGAAGTAAATTACGTATTTTTAAAAATATCTTATCTATCACTATGGATATCGTGATGTAACAGTAAAAATATCTATACTTGAATTTGAATGTAGAGATTGCTTCCAACTAAGAATAATAATGATAATAATAATAATAATAATAATGATAATAGTAATAATAAATTTTAATAATTATAATACAAAATATAATAATTTCAGGGCACAGGAGAAATTAGAGCCGAAATGGAAAGACTGCAAACAACTATTTCAAATTTGCAAAAAGCCAATCTACGCCTAGAAGCTGAAAATCTCGAATTAAACCTAGATTTGCAAAAATCAAGCAACGATACTCCTCACTTAAGGGAACAGATTCAACACTTGGAAAAGTAAGTAGATATTCAACAAAAAAAAATTCATATGATAAATATTACTAAATAATTAACATTACTGTTAATTCGAAACTGCACCGACTCAAAACTGGTATTTTCCTTAATAATGTTTTTTTAATTTAATTAGTGTAACTAGGGGATTTCATGCATCAGTCAAGGTAACCCTGTATATCAATTTTGTAATTAAGAAATGCTCGTCATATAATGATTTAATGTGGGGCAACGCCTCGATTGCATGTAAATAATTAGCAAAAAATGACTGCACATGTTTACAAAAAATATAACGATATAAATGCAAGTAATTACGTAAATAATATTTTAATTAAATAATAATGTAGTAACTTAATAATATTAATAAAATAATAATAATAAAATGATAATAATAAAATAATAATAATAAAATAATAATAATAAACTAATAATAATAAACTAATAATAATAAATTAATAATAATAAAATAATAATAATAACATAATATTCAAATAAAAAAATGATCAAAAAACAAATAAGAAATAATAATTTTAGCTACATCGAAGTTCTAAAAGCAGAAAACAACAGCAAACCAGATATTACAAATTTTGGAGACCAATCAACTACAGAATCTAAGAAAACCAACGATTTAGAAAGAACAGTATTTGTCTTAAAAAGATTAGTGGAGAAATTACAAGCAGAAAATAAACGACTCCAAGGAGGCTCTAGAAATTGTGTAGGACGAACGGTATGTATTAAAAGTGTTATACCTAATTAAATTTAAATTATTTAACATATTAAACATTTCCATTTTTAATAGACTTGAAAGCTATTCGCAAAAATACGTTAACTCTAAAGTAGTAAGAGTACCATTATCACTGTTGTACTAACTGTTTACCTTAAATTTAAAGTTAATATTGTTACGTGACGGAGAAAGTCTTATTTACATTAAATTACGGAATTTGTACAACAGTCAGATGTATATTAATGCCAATTTATTGCTTATTAGCTCATAAATACGTTGTATTAGCCTCGTTTTAAAACAACTCTATTTTCATATTTTTGAATTATTTCTTATTCTGAATTATTTCTTATTCTGGATTATTTCTTCTTCTCGATTATTTCTTCTTCTGGATTATTTTCCTTATTCTGTATTATTTTCCATATTCTGAATGTTTCTTATTCTGGATTATTTCTTATTGTTAAGGCTTCAGAAGAAAAACTAAGGAACGATTTAAAACAAGCCAAAGAGCAATATGGCGAAAGTGTGAAGAAGATATCCAAATTGGAACAAGAGTTGGAAAGAGCTAGAGAGAAAATACAATTTTTAGAAAACAAGCCTGTCTCTCACAGTTTTACGTCTTTGTCCGAAGAGCTGATGGAGGTAAAAAATCAATTAATGCAGAAGACCCAATTACTCGAAAAAGTAAAATCTCTGCTGCATAGAGCGGCTGCTAAAGAGAAAACACTTCTAGAAGAAGTAAGTTTAAATTATTTTGTTTTATCAATCAATATTTGATTTTTTAAGTCTCTATTTCCCTATCTCTATTTTCTTTACTTCCAATTGATTGTTTTATATTTTCAGGTCGCTATTTTACGATTGAAAATTCAACCTAGTTAGAATTAAGAACAATTAAGTGTCCATTAGAATAAGTAGTTTCTCCAAAAAAAGTTTCCCCAAAAAAAGTTTCCCAAAAAAAGTTTCCCTAAACGTAGTTTCCCCAAACTAGCTTCCCCAAATATAAGTAGTTTAGATTTACTTATTATACATTTTATAAAATTTCTACTAATTTATACCGTTGATTTATACCAATGTTTATACGCATAATTCAATAAGACAAATAAATTTGTAAACAAATTATTTGAAGAAATCGCCGAGGTGATGTCAACAAACCCACATTTCAAAATTTTTGTTACATCACCTTCACGTCAAACGTATCATTCCGAACATTTTCTACTTATACCAATCCTATTTTTTATTTATTCTCAACCTCAATTATATGTCCCCGAAGAGCCTGAATTATGGTTGGGTATTTAAAACAGCATTTACCGTTTCAAAGGAAGTCTTGGAATGCAGTTTCGATGAAAAATAATTTCTTAAAGACGTTGAAAAGAGCCCAACCTTTGGAATGGATTCTAGACGCTTGCTTATTTTTGGAGGTCTTCGCGGCCTGTTTATTGCTAGCATCTTTCTTAATATGAAAATTTTGAATACGAAAATTATGAATATGAAAATTTTGAATACGAAAATTATGAATATGAAAATTCTGAATATGAAAATTCTGAATATGAAAGATCTCAATTAAAAACTCTAAGTATAGAAGTTGCAACTATAAAACTCCTAAATATAACAGTTCCAAACATAAAAGTTCTTAACATTAAAACCATGTAACAATATGTACCTTGCCTCATTTACCTTCGTTAAACCACAACTCTGACGCTTGTTTGTATAAGATTGTTCTAAGAAGAGAAAGCATAACACGTTATTACCATTAATAGTGCAAAACACATTGTTTTGTTGTGCGAATAAATAGTCGTTGAATATGTAATCCTAAACATTTAATGTTGAATATTAAACTGAGGAATAAGGACGACCCTATAGTTCATATCCTACTTCATATTTAACCAAGGTGTTAACACGAGGTGTAAACAAAATATTATTCTCGACATTTTTTAACCTTTAACCGATGAATATTAATTTATTCGATAAGATCGGAAAATACGATACAGAATGGGCAATAAAGTTTTATAGATGCCAATAACTTTCACAACTTCCGCGTCAAGTTCCAATGGTTATCAAATGGTTTGTAATCTGGATATTTCAGTTCCATTTAATGGGACTTCTGCGTCGTGAAGTTGTCCAGAGGTGAAAGTAATGATTGTACTAATAATCACTCTTATTACATGCACGAAGCCTTGTTTGTAGTTGCAAAAATCTGTATAATACTTATTATGGTAATACAGAGTAATTAAATCGTAATTAATTATAAGAAAATATGCATAAGGCTGTTCTGGGCGTTTGTTTATCTACTGTATTTGTCTAGATGACATAAACATATTTTTTGCGCAAGGGAAACTACCAGAAAATCAAATATTAATCTATTGAAATATACCCTGTGAAATTACTTGTATTTTAAGGAATTTTATGCAACCGGTAATACAGATGCCGACTGAAGCTTATGCAACCAAACTAACATCTAGGGTTATAACACACAAGGTCAAATTTACTCTAATGCAATCTATGTTAGGTACAGTCAGGGACTTTATAATAAAGACAGTATTAGATATGTCGTTATGTAAAGCTGGGTATAGGCAACCATAATTGCAAGAATATCTAATGCATTGACGAGTCCTCTTTCGGATTGATGGAAAAATTATTATCGCTATTACCTTGCATTATATTTTGGGAAAATCTAGGACTTTAAAAACAGTTAAAGGAGTGAAGTGGTACCAATGATCTAGGACTTTAGAGATAATAAAAGGAGTGAAGATGAAGCCCTAAATATTTAGTACGTCTTTACTCCTTTAACTGTCTTATGTCTTTAACTATCTTATTTATTTAACTGTCTTATTTCTATAACTGTCTTATTTAAAGCCCTAGACATTTGGTATACGTCTTCACTCCTTTAACTGTATTATTTCTTTAACTGTCTTATTTCTTTAACTGTCTTATTTCTATAACTGTCTTATTTAAAGCCCTAGATATTTAGTACGTCATCACTGCTTTAACTCCCTTATGTCTTTAACTGTCTTATTTAAAGCTTTTTTGATTGAATCATTTATTCGAATTTCTACTTATACGCATCAGGTCTGAGAAACATCAATTCGGATAAATGAAGTTCTACTGTATTTCGAAAAAGGTTTCGTTTTAGGTCTCAACTTGCAGAGAAAATCTGTTCTTCCTGAAAATGTTTCCTAATAAAAAGTAATTAAATCGTTCTTAATTTTAAAATATGCATAAGGATACCCTGGGCGTTTGTTTGTCTATTGTAGACTCAACACTGTAATATACATTAAATGTCACAGCAATCCTTCTCACACACACGTTAGAATATATTATAGCCACAGCTATAAAATTTTACTTTGTTCTGTGTTTGTCTAGATGACATAAACATATTTTTTGCGCAAGGGAAACTACAAGATAATCAAATATTTATCTATTGAAATGTCGCTTTATCAGCTACATCTTCGCAACTAATCTAACAATAAGATATTTACAAGTACCCTATGGTACTACTTTTATTTTAAGGAGTTTTATGCAACTGGTAATACAGAAGCTTATGCAACCAAACTAACATCTAGGATTAAAACACATAAAGACATAATTTACTCTAGTACGACCTGTGGTACAACACTTAGTCCAAACACTCAAACTAGAATTACTCAAACTAAAATTACTCAAACTAGAATTACTCAAACTAAAATTCCTCAAACTAGAATTACTCTAACTAGAATTACTCAAACTAGAATTATTCTAACTAGAATTACTCAAACTAGAATTACTCAAACTAGTATTATTCTAACTAGAATTATTCTAACTAGAACAAAAACGTCTCACTATGAAAACTAGCAAGCAATTAACCAACAATAGCACTCCTCCCCCTATCGATACAGTATACCATATCCTCGTTCTCCATCTGGTGCTCATAGTTCTCAATAACGAACAACTGGATATTCTTGTAATCAAAGGGCGTAAAAGCGATTCCATTCCCCGAATAAAACTTGCTTTGGAATTCCACCCAATGGAGCCGCAATGTGTGCAAGAACGCCGACAAACCTTCCATTAGTACCAACACAGCCACGGTTAAAATTGCCCAGAAGAAGAAAATGAAGAACAAGACGATGGAGGAATAAAGGGAATCCACGATGAAGCCGTTCTTCATCACCTTGGACCACAAGACATCCGACAGCTGTGCGTGTGCTAGAGAGAGAGCCCAAAGCCTCAAGTACGAAGCAGTATGAGATATGGTACCCAAAATGAATTCTATGGTGTAGATGCATTGATGGATGATAATCTCCCCTTTTTCTACGAATTCCCTCTTCTTCTTTGCTTGGGTAATCTTGTAAATTGGCGTGGCGATCAGGAGCCAAGGGACACACATAAAAGCAACGAACATGAGGACGTACTGGATAAATTTTTGTCCAGGGTACATATGGGTAGGGCACCCGACTGCGCCCGTATCGCTTTTGAAAAGTACCATATTGATGAAGACTATCAAAATAGAAGGGGCACAGAATTCGTTTCTATCCTGGTAGTAAGCCTCAGCGGAGGCACGATAGAAAAGCCATTTGAAAACGATCAAAAACGAAAGGTACGCAATCAAGCTGAAGAGGAAGAGGAATTGGGGGACGATCTCGCATGGTAGAACGTACCATTTCTTCAAGTAAACTGCGTTACAAACGCTCAAACTTAACCCGAATGCCATATGGATCATCCCCAGGATGATGGACATCTTCATTTTGAACGAATTCAGGAATATTATCTTGTTTTTGGCTAAGGCCCAAATTGGATCAATTCCAAGAGGATACGGGTTTTTCGTGTAATCGTTTGAGGCGGGGTCTAGCATATGAACGTTGTGAATGGAAAGAGCATCTGAGTTTGTTAAATCAGTGCTAGACCATCGAGTTCCAAAAATGTTCATGTGTTTGGAGAAGAGATCATTGTAGATTAATCCAGCGTACATTGAGAACATACCCATCAAGAGGATAACGTACCTGCCACCGAAAAATATGTTCCAGATTTCCGCATCTTCCTCATACTCCAAAAGGAACTTTCTTTCGTTCCATATCATCCAAACCGCGAAGAGGAACATTAGGGCCCCATGCCCCAAATCGCCGAACATCACAGAAAACAAAAATGGGAACGTTATGATGGTATATGGGACAGGATTCATTTCCAAGTAGTTAGCGATGCCATAAGCGTCTATGAAGTTTTGGAAAGCTGCCGTGAATTTGTTCCTCAAGTTGTACGTTGGAGGGGTGACGATTGATTCTTTGAGGCACAAAATTGGCATTACGGAAGTTCCGCATTTCTCAGCCCCACGCAATAGAGCAGCTTCTACTTCCACCAAATTCGTCAGAGGGATCCAACATTCCGCCCTAACCGACTTACCAGTCGGGTCGAATCTGCAAAGGTTCACCATACAGTAAACCGCTTTCATCCTGAAGAGCTTGGCTTCCCAAGTGCTTATCGTCAGCGCGGACTCCATCAATACATCGTCTCTAACCCTCTCGCTTTCCTTCAAAATGCTAGAAACCAACTTCATGTGTTTCTTTAGATTCTTCATCAACGTGGCTCTTTGTCTGCGTTCCGAGGGACAAGCGTAAATGTGCGCCTTGAAGACGTCGCAAACCTTTTCTATCTTCTTCTGAAGAGTTGGTCCTTGGAAGAACACGATAAACGCCGTCTTGTAAATCCTGCTCTTCTTCACGTGGTACGCGGATTGGAAGACCTCATCTATGGGTTTGTGCCGAAAGAAAATATTCCCGAAAGTCACCCTCCACATGACCCTCTCGAATGGTACCACCTTATTCATCTTAACAACTCCCACAATAAACCGTACTTTATAATCGTCATATTCGATGGCCCCTGGGACCATGCTTTCATAAACGGTGGAACCATCCGTCAGATCCGAGTCCATGTAATGTTGCGCTTGCTCAATCACGAAATTCGCTTCCCTAAGCTGAAACAAATCGTTCGCCAACTTCTCGCAGTTGTCGTACATTATCTTCAAGCTCTGGTACGGCTTCTCGATGGTCTGCTCCAAATTGGACAACTCGGCTAAGGCCGGCACACTCAGGACTTCCGTTTTCGGAGCAATGGGAACTCCTTTGCCTACGAGATCGTCCTTTATGTACTTGAGTTTCTTTTCCATGTCTACACATCGTAGGATCCTCATGGCGTAGATTCTGTTCATTAGGGGTTCATCCGCGTTGATGTCGTTGAATTGGACTAATCCAATTTCGCCTAGTTCAGCTATGCAGCCGAAGGCGTGGTCACGTTTCATGTAGAGGTCGAAGAGCCCCATTGGGGCACTTCGGAAGTAAGACATGAGGTAGACTGATGAGGTAGAGTCAATTCCTAGTGGGTAAACCAAGTGGGTTTAATGAAGTTTTTCAGAGAATTTGGGAATATCTTTGAGCAAAATTGAGAATATCTTTGAGCAAAATTGAGAATATCTTTGAGCAAAATTGAGAATATCTTTGGGCAAAATTGAGAATATTTTCTGGGAGAAATCGAGAATAGTTTTCTTCAAGAGGTCTAAAGTGAAATGACTGGCTTTTCTGTTAGCTTAGCAGAAGCTTTTTACGAAATCTCAAAACTCTACTGTGTCATAATGACAAGTATTTTTGAATTATTGTTTTTAAAGGCAGACCAATCAAAAAATAACCCAAAATTAATGATTGTTTTTATCACTCTTTACACCACCCAAATTTGGTATCATAAAAACTTTATTACCTTCCTATTAAAGACAGAGCTAGAAACAAACGCAATACTTAGAAACAAACACAATACTTAGAAACAAACACAATACTTAGAAACAAACACAATACTTAGAAACAAACACAATACTTACAAACAAAAATAAATCATCCTAAACCTAATGGGTAATACAAATCCTAATTTGTCCAAACTCTTCGTTTTAGCCTCACATTGTACCCATTTATAGACCGAACGGATATATCCGCCCTCAACGATATATCAGAAACTTTCCCATCTTTTTCCACAACATAATTCTGCAAAATGTAAGCTAGGCACAATTTCATCCCTGCGTAGGCAAAAATTTTCCCAATGCACCCTCTGGTGCCCGCGCTAAAGGGAAGAAATGCATAAGGGGGGCGATTCTCAACAGCTTCGGGCAAAAAGTGATCCGGATAAAAATCGTCCGGATTCTTCCAGAATTCCGGGTTCCTATGCAAGTGGAATATCCCTATAACAACAGCGAGTCCTTTAGGATAAATTTGGTCGTCTATCCGGAATTCCTCCGTGGATCTTCTTATGATAAAGGGAGCAATAGGGAAAAGCCTCAACGTTTCCTTGATGCACATTTCGACATACTTCAACTTAGATAATTCTTCATAGGATATTTCTCTTTTTTCTGTCCCCAATACCTCCCTAACTTCTTCGGCTGCTTTCCTTTGGTACTCTGGATGCATACCCAAACACATACAAGCGAAACTTATGGTCAGGGTCATGGTGTCTTCACTGGCGGCGTATAGGGTTAACAAATGGTACCTTAACTCTTCCAAAGTGATGGATTTAGGGTGTTGGTGGGTTAATTCGACTAATTGGTAAATTGAGGGAACGAAAGCTCCCCAAGTGTCTATTTGGCCGTTATTGAAAGATTTGCTTATTGTTGATATTTGTTTATCCATGAGATCGTGTAGTACTGTTTTGTATTCTTCTTGTTTTCGCTTTAGCACCGTTTTGTTGAAGATGAAATCGGGATATAGCCAAGGTTTTAGCATCCTTGTGTACACAATGTTGTAAGCTCTATTCATGGCTTGAACGAATGACTTGCTTTGCCCGTATTGTCCATCCAGGTTAGCTCCAAGGATAACGTTCCCAATAACGTCCACAAAGCAAAGGTGGACGACTTTCTCAATGTCGAAGTCTCCTTTGTCCACCTTCTTCTCTAAGCACTCTGTGAGGACGGAAAAGTTGGTTTGGAAAAAAGACATGCTGCTGGCGACGAAGTCGTTGTTGAACAAGGGTTGGATGAGTTTCTTGTGCACTCGGTAACGAGGCCCTAGAAAAATATTGTTTAGTTTAGGTTTTGACCATTGACCATTTAGGTTTTGAGTTTGATTTTTTTTTTGTATTTACCAGAATCGCTGATTAGGCCGCAACCTAAGAATGGTTTCAAACAGTCGTACAGTTCGTGCTTGTACGTTATTTTGTTGGAGGTGAGTATTTTCTCAACGTGCTTTGGGTTGGTGAAAGTCACTGCTAAATTTGGGCCTAGCCAAACTCTGCAAGGTTGCTTGTATTTGAAGAGGATGTTGTTTAGCCTGGTCAAAATTTCTGAAATTTGGTTAAAAATTATTGCAGTTGTTGTAGAAAATGGTATTTGTTGTAGAAAATGGCATTTGTTGTAGAAACTGATATTTGTTGTAGAAAATGGTATTTGTTGTAGAAACTGGTATTTGTTGTAGAAACTGGTATTTGTGGTAAAAAATGATTAAAATTGAGAAAATGGCATTTGTTGTAGAAACTGGTATTTGTTGTAGAAAATGAATAAAATTGAATAGAAACAAAAATAAAATAATGACGTACTTGAGTGATGGCACATGAAAAGAAAACCATTTCCAATTATTGGGAGAGCAAGAGGTCCAGGTAGTTTCAAGGACAATAAATAAAGGTTTCTTCTAGTCCATATGTACTTAATAAACCAAAATAGAATTACCCACAAGATGAACAACTTCAACCACTCTGATATCATGCTAAAAGAAATCAAAAAAATAGTTGTGCCTTCAAATCAAAAAGTATGAGTTACTTACTTGAAATTTTTGGGAAATGTAAAACAATAAATAATTTTTTGGATAACTAGGTAATACTGAAAAAAATCACTAACTGTTCACTTCACTTTGCCCACATTTAACTATTTCCGATCAGCTCCTTGTCACAGCTTAAGTGAAGTGTCCACCATTTGAAAGTAAATCAACGTACATAATAAAGGTTCGCACGCATAAATGTTCCACTCTTGCAAGAATTCATCTTGCAAACCTGATCCAAGTGACCTCATGAGAGCACATCGCCTCGTTCACTACTATGTGATAATAAAGTCAATATTGCATTCTCCTGAATGCACTTTCCTTTTTACTTTTATGGCCGAATTCTAGACGCTAAAGAAAGTTCAAATCGAAGTTTAAAATTAAGTTAATCCGTTATTGTCATTTTTCAAAAAAAATTATTTTATTATTATTATATATTTATATATTTACACATTTATAGGTTTATATATTTATATATTTTCCTCGTAATTTACCAACAAAGCATGTAGTTGCGTATATGTTTCGTTCAATTTACCTTGTTCTTATTTAACCTGTTGCATGATGGTAGGGTTAAAATACACATCGTTTGAATGTAGGGCATATGCCTACATTGACCTTCAAACGATCGCATGCGGATTTCAAAGATATTTATTTTTATTACAGTCATTTGAATCTTAATTAGATGGAATTACTTGTCACCAAGATGTACGTGACTCTTGTTATAAATGACAAAAAATAAGTATAATGTGAAATGTGCAAAAAGAAACAAAAACTTAGAGAAATTTGTAAGCAAATGAATAATGTAACAAATCTTGTGATATTAAATAATGTAAAAACATACCACATTAAATATACGTAGCAGTCAAAAAGAGGTCAACCTTGATGATGGGGTTTTCTGCAACGACGTAAAATTTGAGACGTTTCAACAATGAATAATAATTTTATTATCACGCGCAAGTAACCTAGTTTTATTTAAATTTAAATTTTATTGTCACATTAAACAGTGAACCCATAAAATTATTTTTGAGCTTAGGAATTGGTGATTTAAGAATCCTTGATTTAAGAATCCTTGATTTAAGAATCCTTGATTTAAGGATCCCTGATTTAAATTACACGTAAATTAAATTGCGTAATGGAAATTGTGATTTAAAATTACGGTCGAATATAAATATCTGGTTGAAATGAAAGGGTCGATCATTCGCATGTAATCACCTTATAATTACTGCTGGAAACCTGTTATGTAGGTCAGTTTTATTATTTAATATTTTATACTCGGATAATTTTATCACGTGTTGATTTTATTAGCATTGTTTTATTTCATAGGAAATTAAGTGCTTGACTTGTTTAACTGGAATCTAATTTACAAAAGTTGACCCACTTAAAAAAAACTGTGTTAGATTTTTTTACAAATTTGTAAATATTAATTTAATTCCAGGACTAAACCTTCACATCTTCCTACGAATTCATTTTAATCCAAAAAATATATATAATACAAAATAAGAATTTTGGACCTATGATTCAAAACTGCATTCGTGCAAAAGTTCCCAAAAATCTCCTGTAGAAAGCTTTATTAATGGTTTTTCCTTGGAAGTAAATTTTCCGTACATTTCCTTCGGTTGTAAGCGAGTGTAAGCATGGGTTTGTCCGCACAGAGGCAAAGTCTTCCAAGAAAAGATTTTCCAAAAATTTGATAATACTATTTCCAAAAGCTTCATAATACTATTTCCAAAATCTTGATAGTACTATTTCCAAAATCTTGATAATACTATTTCCAAAAGCTTGATAATACTACTTCTTCACAATTTTCCTTCCATAGTGGCGCTAAACCAAACAAATGTGTCGCTTCTTTCTTCAATTATACATATTTGGAAAAGTTGTGTTAAACCTTTGACCTGTTCTACCAAATATCCTTTTTTGTTATTAAATATTACTAAGTTTTGATATTTTAAAGGATAAAAATGTTGAAAAACAAATCAATCAAAAAACAAACAAATTTCGTTGTTTTCCAAGCCATGGATTCAGACAATTGATTCAGCTAGTTGATTCAGATAAATATGATTCTAAAAATAATATTCTAATGTTTTTGAAATATGACATAATATTATCTTTTCACGATAATGTTGTCTAACAACGTTTCCCTGTTCAAAAATTGGTACCAAAACCATTTCGTCGACAAAATTTACTATCTTAAGGAATAGCAAATTGATTGCTTCCTCCTGAAAATCTGCATCAAGCTGCTTTAGTCAATCAGGTAAATCCTTAAGTATACTGTAAGATGGCATCAATCTTTGGAGACCTCCAAAAAATGATTTATTTCCAAAATTTGAATTGTTCCAAAAATTGAATTGTTCCAAAAATTGAATAGTTCCAAAAATTGAATAGTTCCAAAGATTGAATAGTTCCAAAAATTGAATAGTTCCAAAAATTGAATTGTTCCAAAAATTAAAACTTTACCAAAAAATGAAAATTTTCCAAAGTCCAGAAATCATCATCAAAGTTGTCACTCAGTAATCCCAAGCCTACACGATGCCACGCTTCAATTTCAAACCGGAAATACGTCAAGATCCAGTCGCTCTCTGACGTCAAAGGAAGGACAAGTTTTTGTGAGCCATTGGAAGTTTTCAGCATGAATATCTCCTATTGCATGAACGTGAATGGCTCCTTGGCCAAAGATAATTCCTCCAGACACCTCCCTCTACCGAAATCCGAAGAAAGCTTGTCTCGCAATGGTTTGACTTGCTCCACCAAACTCGCCGAGAGCTTGGGAAAATTTGGTTCTTCGTAAACTTGAGCACAAGACATCGCTCCAGAAGAAACCTAAGTAGTTCGCTGCTTCGTTCGTCAATTCTACGTACCTCGGGTTCAGTTCGAAATTCAGGACCAACTTCGCAACGTCGCCCACAGATCCTTCCTTTCTGCTGGATTTATTTTCGAGGATAATTCCAGAGTTGTTTCATTGGTGAGGACTTTCGAAGGATCGTGGAAACCTGGAACTTTAGAGGTTGCGCGCAATATTTCGTTTCAAAATTTTGATAACGCCCGAGCTCTTCGCATCTTCATTAATCTTGAATATCCAATATTAGTGAAAGGTATAATCTGGTTTTTGGCATTACAGCTCTTGTATTGTATTGTTACATTAATAAAATGTTGATTAATAATAATAATTAATTTGTTATGGTACTAATAATAATATTAATACTTTTTTAAATAATTTTACAATTAGTGCACTTATTTGAAAAATTTTCTTATTAACATTTTCCGATAGTGTACTGAACAAACAAATATTAGGAATAGTGCTTTTACTTAACTTCCATTGTCGATTTAAAAAAATATATGTATTCACTCACCCGACATCTTTTTCTTTTGGACTGAAACGCTTGATTTTGTGAAAAATAACAAATACAATCGCGATTATGGATTACTACATAGTTCAATACTGTATTATTTGTTTTAATTCACAAAACCAAACTTACGGGTACGTACCTAGAACAAAATAAATAAATTAGCCTTCATGTTTCTTTTACTTTATCAAAAATTAGCAAAATCATCAAAATTGAAGATTTAAACGCTTGTGAAATTTGGGCAAAATTAGTAAGTTATTCGAAATTTGGCGCGCAATTCAAACGGTTATCAGATATGAAATTTTACAAAATAGTGAGCAATCGAAATAAATGTAATTTTGCATAGTCGAAATAAATGAGCGTAAAAAACAGTAGGTAAATAATAATTATGTCTATAAATAATAGTTAGGTCTATAAATAATAATCCTATAAATAATTATCCTATAAATAATTATCCTATAAACAATTATCCTATAAATAATAAGTACTACAAATAATAAATACACGAATTAATTTGAACTAGAAATGCACCAAGCAACTATTTGTAATGAATTTGGAAACTCACCCATATTTTAAACGTCAGCATGTTTACTTTACGAGATCTGTCAGTTGCGTGCATTTGAGGTTATGTATCTGTTGACTAATGTCTTTGAATGTTAATAACAGCTTCTAATAAGTATGTAAGTATGTATATATTTTATAATTAGGGAATAATTTATAATTACTGAATGTTTTATAATTAGTGAATGTTTTATAATTAGTGAATGTTTTATAATTAGTGAATGTTTTATAATTAGTGAATGTTTTATAATTAGTGAATGTTTAATAATTAGTGAATATTTTAAAATTAGTGAATATTTTACAATTAGTGAATATATTTTCGTTTCCAAGGAAGCACAAGAATTGTATACGTCTTAATTGTTATTAAGTATCTTACCTAATTATTCTCGTATTATTTTAGAATACGTACATATTTTCTTGGACACAAAAATGGAATCCGTATACAAACCGAGTGAGTTTGAGTGCACAGAAAAAATAGATTGGAAAGAACATTTCAAAAGCTTCAACGATTTTGTCGGTTTAGATAATATTTGTTTACTTAAACCGAGTTCTGATGAAGCGAGGTTAGATTTGTTTTCTAAGTCTGTTGGCATTGACTTGAATTACGAAGAAATGAAGAAAGTTGAGAACGATTGCAGGTACGTGCACATTTTTTTAATCGTCTTAAGATACATTCATTATTAATGCTTTAATTATTATAATAATTATTTTTATTATAATAATTATTTTTATTATAAAAATTAAACTTTATTGTTTTTTGACCTTTTATTTTTAATTATCAAATTTTGTAGATATGTAGATATATTATTATTTCTTCTTTAGAAAATCAAATTGAACATATTTTTCTAAAATTTAATAACTATCATGAGAAACTAAAATTTACTTTAGAAAAATCAAAAGATAATAAAATAATCTTTTTAGATATGACTAATTAAAAAAAATACTAAAATTCAAACTTCTTGGTTTACAAAAAATATTTGGTCAGAAAGATATATTAATTTTTTATCAAGTTGTGATTATAATTATAAAAAAAGTATAATTTTATGTTTAGTTGTTAGAGCATACAAATTAAACAATATTGAATTCCAAAATACTGCAATTAAAAAAGTTAAAAATGCTTTAACAAAAAATGATTACCCAGAAAATTTAATTAACAAAATTATATTTAATAGAATTAACAAAATTAAAAATAACCAAAATTCAAACATAAAAAACAATATCAATAACCTAAATTATATTATTTTGCCATATATAAAAAATCTTACAGAAAATATTAGAAACAGATTTAAAAAATTTAATATTAAAATCTTATTTTTATTATTATAATAATTATTTTTATTATTATACTAATTATTTTTATTATTATAATAATTATTTTTATTATTATACTAATTATTTTTATTATTATAATAATTATTTTTATTATAACAATTATTTTTATTATGATAATAATTATTTTTATTATTATAATAATTATTTAATTACAGCATAGACAATTTACACGTAGAAGGAGAATGCCCCATATTACCAGCAAAAGCAAAATTACCTCGAAAGGACATTCTAAAGCGCATGTACTTAGAAAAGAAATCAACACCGAAATCAAACTTAGAAACGGTCCAAATAAAAATCAATTGGATGCACACCACCGACTTAGGCAAACGAAGAAAATTTTTCACCGAATCGTTACTACCCAAGAAATCGAGCGGTTATGTCGACTTATATCCCGGACAGGACACTGTCATCACTGTTCGGATATACCAACCATTCCCGTTCGTCTACATGAAGGAAAACAAAAATTTCCTCGACAAAGTCCGTTGCAGTCACGAGTTGGTTATCTTGGGCTCGCAAACGTTATCGCAGTTAAAAGACAAAATAGTCTGCGAGAACGACAAGGGCGTTTACGCACAAATTAACTCGTTAAGCGAAGCAGCAATTGTGCGAAATAAAAAAGCGAACGAGGAGTATCCGTCGTCGTTTTTCCTCGTAGACGATTGCTTCTACTCGGATTTGCGGAATCCGAACGCGAGCGACACGAGCGAGTGCATTCGAGATTGGGCTAAGGACAATAAAATCGGGGAATACCAAGTAGGGGACATGTCGAACACAAAATTGGCGGACATGCGCTTCCGGATAGGGTATCCGTACATTTATCAGCACGTCGCGGATTGCGAGCATATTATAATTTTCTCGGATATTAAGTTGTTGACTAAATCGGATCCATTGGTGTCCCAAGATTATCCTTATTTATCTAGTATCCACCGGGTGAATAAGACGAATTGCGGGATATGTGATGACGATGTAGCAACATATTTAGTTATGGATAGCGACAGGTTGCCTAATACGAGTTTTCATTTTTGTAATCAGTGCTTTAAGTCGTATAATTATGTTGACGGAAAGCCTGTAGGGAATTTTAAGGCTTATCCTTATTATGATCGATCTACTGTTTTGTAAATATTTGAAGGTTTTCAGTGTTTAGGCAACTTGTATACCTCGTCGTATTCAGGGTTGCATAACCTGCCAATATACCTAGTAAATTTGTCGTGATTCATTTGTTATTCATAACCATTTTCATAATAAATACAATAAGTCAATATGGTTGCCTATATGTAGCAAATACGGTTGCCTATATATGGCAAATATGGTTGCCTATATATGGCAAATATGGTTGCCTATATGCAGCAAGTGTGCTATTATACTTTAAAAGTCCACAATTGTACAGGAGGTCGCTATTTAAATTGCGATTATTTTTCTATCTGTCATCAGCAATTAGAGTCTTGTAATTCGCAATTTGCTCTTCTAAAAAAGGTGGGCTACTTATTAGACGTCTCTATTTCTATTGAAGTTTCCTTATTACATATCTCGTAATTTCAGCGATTATGTGATTGTGGCTTAAAATTCGCAAAGCGTGTTGTTTGTGCGGGCCAAACTAAATTAGTTTTTCTTTTATTTTATTTTTAATTTATTTTATTTTTTACTTATTTTATTTTTTATTTATTTCATTTTTTACGTATTTTATTTTTAATTTCTTTTTTTTTAAATTTATTATTTTATGAATTTATAGTTCGTTTGATAATTTCCTTTTATGTAAAAATAATTTATTGAATGAGTTATGACAGGATTAAAAGGATGATAAATAAGTACCGGTAGCGCCTGAAGGTGTAAGCGACCAGAAGCGAGCTTTTTGTCGTCGACAAAAAATCTGTTTGCCTTTCTGTACTATACAATTTAAATAATGAAGTTATCAAAGCACATAAGATAGGAGAAGTAAATATTACACGAAAATTACGCGTAATGTGCGTACCCGGACAAGTTGCGTTAGAGTTGCTTAATTTTTATTTAAATTACAGGGGCTAACGTTGTGTTTAACCTGTTCGTTTGCCGTCTAAATTATAGATTACAAGTGTTTGCTGACTGATAGGAACTAGTTCACCTGTTAAGCCTTCCCGTTTCGATGGTGCAATGTTTGTGAAATTAAGAACAATTTTTTTTTTGTTTTATTTTTTTGGTCTTTTTTTGTTTTTGTTTTGGTCTTAGTCTTTTCTTGGTCTTTCTTGGTGTTTTTTGGTCTTTCTTGGTCATTTTTGGTCTTTCTTGGTCTGTTTTGGTCTTTCTTTGTCTGTTTTGGTATTTCTTGGTCTGTTTTGGTCTTTCTTGGTCTGTTTTGGTCTTTCTTGGCCTGTTTTGGTCTTTTTTGATCTTTGTTGGTCTTTTTTGGTTTTTTTTTTGGTCGTTTTTGTTTTTTTTGTTTTTTTTTTGGTAGATGCTTCTAAGTGCATCAGTTTTCGAACTTGACTATAAGTTGTAACTAGTTGTTTGTGCGTAAAAATGCTAAGTAATTCCTTTAAGAGCAATATAATATCTTGTGATAATAATGTTTCCAATTAACGGTTATGAAGGTTTACGTAGATGAGTTCTCTCCTCGAGCGCTTATGTCATACCATTATCCAATTTCTTAGGTTTCTTAAAAACGCACTCTCGGACGGACACGTTCCATAGTGGTCCATACAAACTAGCCTAGTTCGGGCACAGCACACATAGATCTACTTGCATATATTATTTAACGACACATCAAGTGTGCTTGTGCTGGGAAGGATCTGCTTGTGGACCACAGTCTCTTCGTGTCGCTCTGAGAGCGAACTTCGGTTGGCCTGACTCAGTCTCTTCTCCAAGTGCGAGAGAATAACGAATAGCTAAGAGCACGTTTCAGTTAAAGGACATGCTTTCGTGTTCGGTGTAGTTTTCGGCTTCCGCAGGACAAAAGGATAATTTGGAGGAGACGCGGTCGCTGCAGGACGAAGAGGTAAGGACACTTCCTGGTTTTTGATTTTTGAAATTTTTTTTTTTTATTTATATGTTAATTTTATAAGTATAGAGATTATTTATTAGTACAATATTAATAATAATTAATGTCTATACTAATACTATAGTTCGTAGTAATAAATTATAAACAAATTAACACATAACTATGTGGCATTTGTTGTAGGCCACATTTAATGATATGGAAAACAGAGATATGAATCACATGGCATTGTCATATCAATTTGTGTAGGTTTCGGGAATGTGGATTATTATTAGAATTTATTGCTCCCGAATTGTTTCGTATTTTTTGTTTTGCTTATTTTATTTGTTTTGCTTGCTTTATTTGTTTCGCTTGCTTTATTTGTTTTACTTATTTTATTGGTATTGCTTGTTTTATTTGTTTTCTTCTTTTATTGTTCTCTTTAGAATTAAAAGCACATAAGCTCACTTAAATGGTTAACAAAAGTAGACGTTAATTTCTCTGTGAGATCGTTCAGTTGTGCTGCGCTTTATCTCTCTACTTCCGGATATTTCGCAGAGAATTTATCTGTCGCTTCCTTTTGTTCGAATTGTGAAGGCTATTCGCGGGAGCATTTTGGCATTAGTTGGAACAATTCCGTAATAGTTCTAACTTTGTGTGATTCCTAATTTAATAATTTCTAATTTTATGATTTCAAATTTTATGATTTCAAATTTGATAAAATTCCAAATTTTATAAAATTCCAAATTTGATGCAATTTATAATGAAATGTTTAATCTCGAAACAGTATCTTCAAAACAGTTAGTGCACTTTGAGCTGTCAAAGCATCATAGAGTCTCAATCATTCAATATTAGTGATGTAAGTGCTCCGACCTTGCCAGCAAGACCATCAATCTAAATCCGGAGATTTTTCACGATTTTCGATTCCGCAAGTGATGCACGATATAATCAGTGCTGCTATTGCAAAAGTACGCATCATCTCACGTCTCGCTGCATCGACAGCTAATAATAATTTAATCGATGAATTATACATTTTATTCATTTATCGCCACGTTTTTTCTCCACGTTCGTATGCCTTATGCGCGGCTCTAAACACCATTAGCATCGGTAATGATTGCAGATACAGAAAAGAATTTTAACTATTGGCTGGGCAGGGCTGGGGTCTCGCTAATTGAAGTGCCAACGACTCTGTTGTGATTCCATTGTGGCCGAAGATCAATTGCGGAGAATTGATCAAATGCATTGTTTAATAAACTTAGCACTTAACCTCGATACTTAACCAATTAGAACCTTGCTACGTGTGTAATATACACACTGTACACTATAGTACACAAGTATAGTACACAACCCTACAATTTACTTTATTTATTTACTTTTTTATTTATTTTTTATTTATGTTTTTATTTACTATTTTATTATTTTTTCATTATTTTATTATTAATTCTAACGAACATTTCTAATGTTCAAGGTAGCTAAGTGATGTCGGCGGGTGTACGAAAAAGACCATGGGTCGCCATTTTGATGATTTTTGCCGCCATTTTAACTGTAAACAACGCGGAGCCAGCGCCTCCTACTCGGACAGGAGGGGAAGCGAATAACTCTTTGCACCATCTATCGCCAGGGGGGTAAGTCTCACTTTTTTTTTCCCTACAGTTTCATTATTTTAATATCTAAATTATTATTATATATTATCTATTTAATATTAAATAGTATTTAATTAAATAGTATTTAATATTAAATAATATTTAATATTAAATAGTATTTAATTAAATAGTATTTAATATTAAATAATATTTAATATTAAATAGCATTAGTTCAATCGGAACGTCCTTTTGAGCTATTATTACAAAAGGATGCGCAACCGGCGCTTATTATTCAAGTTGTAATGTGATAGACACACCTTCCTCTCACTGAATCCATAATGATACGATACGTACATTGGAAGGAAACGCGCCAAAGAGCATTAAATAAAGTTTATGATGCTTGACGTTGTATCTATCATTGCTGTAGGTATAGTACGTATTTAAACCTATAAAATATACTATTTACTACTATAGGTATACTATCGAATAAGTATAGCGTTTAACAAGTCGATGAATGGCATCAAAAGAAAAACAATCAAAACAATAAAAATCTCACCACGCGAACGTATTAGATTCTTGCACATACAAATTATAAGAAAATATTCGTTCGTGCCTAGATTCTCTAAGTCTGGCTTCTCTTTCCTCGTACGCACACAGTATGCTAATGAGTTTTCGAATTAACATATTGTTAATAATATTATTAGTAGTAGTATTTTATTATATTTTATTTTAGTTTGTTTTATTTTAGTTTATTTTATTTTGTTTTAGTTTATTTTAGTTAATTTGAATCAGCAATACCCTTTATTTAAAATATATCTAATAGAGAAATTTTTCACTATAGGGGAGAGGTGCTATGAAAGGGACGGTTTTGTGCGTAATTTGAACGGTCCCTTTCATAGCACCTCTCCCCTATATACCCCATTCAGCAGCAACCGCGCCAAATAAATCTCAAGTATTGGCCTTTTACGACGACCATTACCCATGAAACAAAACTAGTCCGTTGTTTCCATATCCTCCTACTGCATAATACCCTCGCCGTCCCGTTTAGCTCGTTTTCTTTTTACAAAAAGAGACTGTTAAAAAGCGACTCGCGGATGGCTCACGCTAGTTTACGGACCGTAGCCGCACTCTCTCACAAATCAAGAAATAATTTCGCCCTGAAACGCTCAGAATGGTTACTTAGCATTTACGTGACATTCACAACTAACTGAAGCAATTCCTGGCTTTCATGGTTTATTGTGCCTCTGAAACATTCATTCCCCTTTACGCTATATTGCTTCACTTGATGCCATTAAATAGTCTACATCTTAGTGTAGGTAGTCTATAGTCTACAAAGAGAAAAAAATTTGTTGATCTTGAAGACTTAAATATATATATATATATATATATATATATATTAATATTTATATATTTTATATAATATATAAATACACATTTCATATAAATACATAATTTATTTAAAACTCAAAACTTTTACTAGCTATTAAGAACCAATTAAATTTGTTTCCTCAATTTTCTCAATTAATAAGATGATGAGCTCGCTCGCTTCGCGAACTCGCCGCCTCGCGCCTTCGGCGCTCGCTTTTAAGACAGTCAATTGGAGCTTTTTACATCCAACTTTATATTATTCAATTTATAAAGATGTAATTTAATTTATAAATTATTGTCTTTATACATATTATATATTTAAATATTTATATATTTTATATAATACATAAACACACATTTCATATAAATACATAATTTATGTAAAACTCAAAACTTTTACTAGCTATTAAGAACTAATTAAATTTGTTTCCTCAATTTTCTCAATTAATAAGATGATGAGCTCGCTCGCTTCGCGAGTTCGCCGCCTCGCGCCTTCGGCGCTCGCTTTTAAGACAGTCAACTGGAGCTTTTTACACCCAACTTTATATTATTCAATTAATAAAGATTTAATTTATTGAAATGTGTATTATGTACTTCATTATATATAATAATATTCTTTTTTATCTTGGAATTCTAGTCCAATAGTTGAAAAAAAACAGCAGTTGCTAATGCTTCATAGAAATTTCTTTATTAAGTATCTTGCTTCTACTACCTAATAATAATGTATATATTAAATTACATCATCATAAATTGAATATTATAAAGTAGGATGTAAAAAGCTCCAGTTGACTGTCTTAAAAGCGAGCGCCGAAGGCGCGAGCTTATCATCTCATTAATTGAGAAAATTGAGGAAACAAATTTAATTGATCCTTAATGGCTAATTAAAGTTTTGAATTTTAAATAAATTGTGTATTTATATGAAATGTGTATTTATATATTATATAAAATATATATATATATTTATTTATATAAAGACAATAATTTATAAATTAAATTACATCTTTATAAATTGAGTAATATAAAGTTGGATGTAAAAAGCTCCAATTGACTGTCTTAAAAGCGAGCGCCGAAGGCGCGAGGCGGCGAGCTCGCGAAGCGAGCGAGCTCATCATCTTATTAATTGAGAAAATTGAGGAAACAAATTTAATTGATCCTTAATAGCTAATTAAAGTTTTGAATTTTAAATAAATTGTGTATTTATATGAAATGTGTATTTATATATATATTATATTATATATATATTATAATATATATATATATATATATATATATATACACTTGTGTAATATTATCTAATAAAATATTTTTAATATTATTTAAAAAAAAAACAAATTCTTATGCATATGATCCTTCCCAGAACTCCTCTCGAACGTAATGTATTTCATTATATTCTGTTCTACGCCTATTAGAGTACAATTTACACCTGTACATCACGAGGAATGTGCGCCTTATTATGTGTTAATAACGCTGATAATAATGTCAAAGGATGATGAAACTTGGAGCTTAATGAAGCCTGTGCTTTGTCACTGTCACCTGCGAATTTTTATGCTTGAATTCCTAATTAACAGTCTCAAAGGAAGAAAATAAAAGTAATAAATAATAAAAAAATCGTCTTGTCTTGTTCAGATAGACCCAATGATGTAATAAAACTAAATTGATTCTAGGTCATCTGAGACTCGCGAAACACCCCCACATACACAACACCATATTATTACTATGCAGTTTGCATTATTTTCCTTGATAGGAAAATTGTACATATTATTGCAACTAACTGCAAATGGGCTTAATTTGAGGTTACCTCTTTGAGCTTTGGCGCCACATGGCATTATTACATCATGCTTGCTTTTAAGGAATCATGTTTGGCATAAGAATACATAATGTATAATCCAAATAATAAACAATACATAATAATATAAACAATATATAATTTAAGTAATTCCAAATAATTTAGGTAATCTTAAACCAATTGGTCGAAAGTTCCCCGCTTGACCACCTGTTAGTATTGACCTGAATCCTTCTATAGGAAGAATGATACATCAAGTGTGTACGTATTGTTTTGTAAAGCAATCTGAAGCGATCATTAATGCACCAGGACGCATAAGTAATTCAAGAGCAATAATCTGAGGCTTACGAGGGATTTTAACCCGATTAGCCGATGCTAGAAGTTGGAGCATTATCTAGCCTAAAGTATCTAGTTACAGAAATTTATCCCAAGCTTGTCTTCCTCACTCCCAACGACATTTTAAAGAGCAGACTTCAGAAGCTAAAGAGGATGTTTATCTATCTGTTTGCGTTTCTGCCTTATGCTCGTCTAGAAATTAGTCTTACGACTATACGTTCATGTATAGATAATTAACTAGATATTCACTTTTATTGATTAATAAATTTTCAATGAATAGTAGGTTTAAATAAGAAATAGAGGTTTAAATAACACACTTAAATAAATAGCAGCTTTAAATAAATAGCAGCTTTAAATAAATAGCAGCTTTAAATAAATAGCAGCTTTAAACAAATATCAGTTTTAAACAAATATCAGCTTTAAATAAATAGCAGCTTTAAATAAATAATTACAGCTCGAGGAAGGGTTAAAACCTGCCGAATTATAATTAATTTCCCTAAGCGACCATCCATTATTGCCTCCTATTAATCAAACCCCATCGACAAGCATCAATCAAACTCACAGATAAAGGGCAATTGTGCACCTACAGTTATAGTTAAGCCAGCGGCTCTTGTTAACAAAGCTGTGGAAACAAGTGTGGATAATGGGTTAATGATAGGCAGCAAGGGGTAAACTTGAAATTAAATTAAATTTCCCTATGACTTACCGCCGACGATTCACACATATATTATCGTTTCTATATGAAGATACAATGATTTGTTTCTAAGCGACCTCAACTAAGAGAGACGCGTTGTTAATTTTTGTTTCTGAAATAATTCTTTTTTAATGTTTACACAAAACTACAACTAGTAAAATGATTCACAAGGAGACGAAAACGAATGGTCAGTGTCGCAAATGCATCCGCCACGGTTATTAGGGTCCCAGCAGTGTCCTTACAAATTAAATTGGGTCAGATTAGTGGTGTGATTTCGCTCAAAAAAATCCTTAATACGCACCTAAGTAACCCAATTTAACCCAATGAGCGCCATCAGGATTTGTTTTAATTGGTCCGTAAGGTCGCGCAGAATTGCATCACGTACGGCCGCAACACTTAAACCACATAATATCTTAAACTGTTAATAATAGTGCATAAATGCCAAATTGGACGAGTTCAGGAAACCACGCGCCTTTCCTTGGCTCCAAATTATTAGCATCAGAGATAAAATTTTGAAATTGCTTTTTTCCTTTTGTCACGTGGGGGGCCGCCTTTATTTTCCTTATGTTTGTGGTCGTGATGGCTTCCTGAACTTTTCCTTTCGAAATTATGATTTATGTGAGGTGCACGGTTGGTACTTCGTGACTTACAAACTTGACAAAAGTTAGGTCTTAATCCTGTTCATAATATATCTACATATGTGGTATTGCTATGTGGTAGTATTAATATGTGGTAGTATTAATATGTGGTAATCTTAATATGTGGTAATACGAGATTATGGTAAAAATATAAAGCCTGCAATGTTATGAATTAATAGATAAATTCATTAGGGAGCCTAATGAATGCATAACAAGATGCGTTCTGTCTGACGTTACAAGAAAATTAATATCTGTATATACGCATGATGGATAAATAATATTAATTCGCGTTATGTCATAACCGAGCCTTTTGACCTATCTCAAAGTTCAAAGCCATTAGGCTAGCTTATCAGCGTAACTATTCTGCAAAAAACCGACCCGAATTACTATTATTATTATTATTAAAAATAACATATAGTACGTATGTACATGTGCATACCAAGTACAGGACCACTTGACCAAGTACATAATATCTAAATTTTTTGAAGTACTTCTAAAGTACTACAACAAATAAACTCTAATCGAATTTAACATTCGGAATTTGAAAGCTAAGAGGCATGTGAGCTATGAATATTGCACAATCCTCATCAATCACGGAAACAAAACAAATTTGTTCTTATCGCCCAGTTAATTACTCGAGGTGTAACTAACTGACAGTTAACAAAAGCGCCCGGAGTCGACCTCAGGTTAATTAAGATTTTTTCCCAATGAAAATTTAATTGGAGGTCCGTCAGCTACGTTTGTATAATGTTATGGGTATGTAAATGCGGGGGCATTGTGTAAGTAAACAGTTTAGTACGAAAGATTGAAAGATTAAAATTTCACTTTTTCGTTTTTTTAGTAGTAGGTACTATTTATGAGTGGTACCTACCAAATATAAATACCATATATAACTACCATATAAAACTACTATACATAACCAGCATATATAACTAGTACCACATCTAAGTATAGTAAGTACTCCCTCGATCGCAACTCTGCACATAATTTATACCAGCGATCAAACAACACCACAGTCTTATCAAATAGCACAAAGCTTTTAATAATCGCATTCCAGCAACTACCTGGTCAGATAAGGATTTTATTCTAGGCCCATAAAACCGTTTTATTTTTTATTTAATAATCTTACTTCCATCTCCGTACTACATCTTTGGTACTACTATACCTAGTTTGATACAACACATCATTATACATATTATTAAATCATTTTTTGTCTGGGCACAAAGTGTGCGCTCTTATTAGCATATTATTAGGTACTATCAGTTATGATATGGTATACTACAATGTGGTACTACCGTCATCATTCTATTATTCCTTACATTCGATATTGCCATCATTATATCTAACATTACAAGCATTCGTATTCGTTTTGTTTGCGTTAGCTACTCGAGCAACGATTTAAAGAATTTAACTCTGTAGGTATAACCACATATATGTGGTATAAACACATGCGAGGCTAATCAAAGCCCTCTCGTCAAACACTCTCATCATGATACATCCTCGATCTGTAGAAAGTGTCTATAAAACGCAAAGTCATGAAGATAAGAAGATGCTACACGTCGGTTCGCCTCTATTTAAACGTCCAACTTCTGTCATTCCAACTGCAACCTACGATAGAACTTGTTGATAGGACCTTTGGCTTCGTACCTTCGCTGCATATCATCATCATTTGTCATCTTAACGTTTCACTTGCGTACTTCTTCTCTGTGCGAATTTGATTCGATCGTTTATTTATTTTTTTCTACATACCTATTATTTATTTGGTTGGTTTATTTAAGACACTTCTTTTTACTTATCATTTTTTTAACAGTGTTGTTATATACAGGCGGTTCACGGTCTGTCACCAAAAAGCCAATAAAACTCCTTTATATTCACACTTTTTGAAGTCATGGTCGGAGGTTATGATAAGATGTGTAAACACTTTGGATAAAGCATGTTTTGCTACTTTAAGAGAGGTTTTGCTACTACTACTACTTTTTGATTAAGATTGTTTAATTTGTTTTGACTCTTGGACAATAATGGCAAGACTATTGAATTTACTATTGGTATACAATTTACAAATGGTATAGAATTTACAAATGATATGAAATTTACAAATGGTATAGAATTTACAAATGGTATAGAATTTACAAATAGTATTGGATTTACCAATGGTATTAGATTTAGAAATGGTATTGAACTCACAAATGCCATTGAATTCACAGATGCCATTGAATTGACAAACGCTCTAGTTCTAGCCAGTTGGCATGGCGAGTTAGTTAGAGACTATTATCGAAGATGTGAATAGTTGCGTTAATTAACGCAGATAACAATAATACCGATGATAATGATGAGGAGTCGTTATTGTTAGGTTTGACTTTCACGGGCCAGGTTAAACGCTTAGATACGATCTAACGAACCCATTTTTTGCCCCTTTCGAAACAAAACCGCCTTTGTTAACACCTTGTCCTTCGTTTATCTTAACTGACTATTGACAAATTAGAGTCCATCGGTTCGTGTTAATCCCGAGCCTCAGCGGTCTTGTATCTCAATTCTAATCCTTTTTCAAAATTCCATTCCTTTCTCAAAATTCCAATCATTTCTCAAAGGGTGAGAATTGACGTTGATCCCCGAAACGTGCGCCTCGGGAGTCGTTCGAAAACCACCGACTAAATAAGCAATTAAAGTGTCAATTTTACTCGAAAGAGACAATTTGTCTGAGCTCTTCTATTTATACCGAGTCGTAAACTCATTTTATGTGCGTGTTCGCTTTGGGCGTTTTTAAGAAGGTAGCACAAATAGAGTGTTGGATGTAGTAAAGTGCCGGATATAAATTATAATAGAGTATGCTTTAGTACAAGAGTTCTTTGTTATAAACTGTATATAGGTATATATATAATATATATAAATACACAATTTACTTAAAATACAAAACTTTAATTAGCTATTAAGCATCAATTAAATTTGTTTCCACAATTTTCTCAATTAATAAGATGATGAGCTCGCTCGTTTTGCGAGCTCGCAGCCTCGCGCCTTCGGCGCTCGTTTTTAAGACAGTCAACTGGAGCTTTTTACATCCTACTTTATATTATTCAATTTATAAAGATTTAATTTATTGAAATATGTATTTATATACTACATTATATATATAATAATATTCTTTTTTATCTTAAGATTCTAGTTCAATAGTTTAAAAAACAGCAGTTGCTAATGCTTCATAGAAATTTCTTTATTAATTATTAAACAAATTTAATTGATCCTTAATAGCTAATTAAAGTTTTTACTTTTAAATAAATTATGTATTTATATGAAATGTGTATTTATATATTATAAGTATAAAATATAGAAATAGATATATAAAAAGACAATAATTTATAAATTAAAATACATCTTTATAAATTGAATAATATAAAGTAGGATGTAAAAAGCTCCAGTTGACTGTCTTAAAAGCGAGCGCCGAAGGCGTGAGGCGGCGAGATCGCGAAGCGAGCGAGCTCATCATCTTATTAATTGAGAAAATTGAGGAAACAAATTTAATTGATCCTTAATAGCTAATTAAAGTTTTGAGTTTTAAATAAATTGTGTATTTATATTAAATGTGTATTTATATATTATATAAAATTTATAAATATATATACACATAAAAAAACAATAAGTTATAAATTAAATTACATCTTTATAAATTGAATAATATAAAGTTGGATGTAAAAAGCTCCAGTTGACTGTCTTAAAAGCGAGCGCCGAAGGCGCGAGGCGGCGAGCTCGCGAAGCGAGCGAGCTCATCATCTTATTAATTGAGAAAATTGAGGAAACAAATTTAATTGATCCTTAATAGCTAATTAAAGTTTTGAATTTTAAATAAATTGTGTATTTATATAAAATGTGTATTTATATGAAAGGTGTATTTATATGAAATGTGTATTTATATATTATATATGATATATATAAGGAGTCAATAACTTATAAATTAAATTACATTTTTATAAATTAAATAATATAAAGTTGGATGTAAAAAACTCCAGTTGATTGTTTTAAAACCGAGCGCCGAAGGCGCGAGGCGGCGAGCTCGCGAAGCGAGCGAGCTCATCATCTTATTAATTGAGAAAATTGAGGAAACAAATTTAAGTGATCTTTTATAGCAAATTAAAGTTTTGAATTTTAAGTAAATTGTGTATTTATATGAAATGTGTGTTTATATATATATAATTTAACATAAATGCTTTTTGTCTTTGAATTTAAAGTGAAAGTATGAAAAATTTGTATATACATTTAAGGACATTGATTTTAATATATTTACTTGTAATCCACTTAATTTGAAAGTAAAACTTTTAAATCTTGATCCAAAAACCTACTTTTTACTTTACCAACTAAGTTTTCTGATGAAGAATGTAATGCAAAATTTCTTCGTGTATGATATAAGCAACTAGGGCAAGAATTTCACGTCCCGTTAAGTTAATTAATTTGCAGCTTCACCTCCTCATATCTATAAAGAAAATTAGATCTGCCTAATGGAGAGTTAGCTATTTGCATATTCGCGACAAACCATATTGACTTTGATTAAAACTCGCGCACTGGAAAATGTGTTCTTAATCATCACGAATTAAGACACGTATGAAGTGGCGCGTGCGAAGTCGCGACTTCAAACAAATTATGAAAGCTATTAACAGGGCTGTTCAGCAATGTTCTAAACTGAATGCACTGTATTCCGTCTTGCGAAATGAGGTCGAGCGTTTGTTTTAATTAAAGTAATTTAAATTTGTGGTTCGTATGTCACGGCAATGTGCGTTCCTTGATGGAGAGGATGCTTTTAAGGACAGGAACATTTAATGGAAAAAAGCGAGGCTTCCCTAACGAATAGTGCTGGTGAAATAACGTCATCATTATTCGTCCTAAAATCTTCCTTGCTAATGGGGAAGTTGCACCATTAATGGTCACCGGCAATAATTGGGCGCTGCGCAAATGGATACCTGATACATGTTTCAGGATAATTAAATTTGTAGCCGCACAAAGTGCATAATGACATGTAACTAGGACGCAACCCTTCTGCCCTTTAATTCCGCCTAGCGTTAAGGGACTGCAACAAAACGAATTGGCTAGATAAGTTTTAGCAAAAAATACCCTGTGGTTTTTCCAATCGACTAAATTTGTCATGATTAACTTGATAAATTAATCCTTTTCCTTCCTTATTATCTCCGACCTACACTTTCTAGACATTTGTTTTCCCAGAGTCTATTTTTTCTGTAATTTAGAGAGTTCTGAACGTTCTCAACAAGCTTAAATAACAAAATTAATAGAACTAGTAAGAAAATAAATATGTTCAATAATAAAATAAATATGTTGAATAATAAAATAAATATGTTGTATAATAAAATAAATATGTTAAATAATAAAATAAATAATGAAATAAGTAGCCTAATAAATAGGCTAAACAATAAAATAAGTAGGTCAAATAAGTACCTAGTACAACATGTTCCAGAAACAAATAAGAATAAAGTTAATTCCTCCGGGAAATAACCTGAGGAAAGGGCCGTCATAGAAGGCTTATCTCCTCCCGCAAACTACCCATCTTCCACACCTTTTTCCCACAAAGATAAATCGCAAACATTCGGCTTTTTATCGGCGGCCGCTTTAGATCTTGATAACGTCAAAAAATAAAACTTCCCTCGACTCACCTTATCGGCTGTCGCATTAATTTAAAGTAATGCATTTTTAAATGGTATCGATTTGGACCTTCGGGTGTTTAAATACGGCGCAGGAAATATGAAAAGTCACTTCGGCGCCACCTCTGGGGATGGAAGTTTTGTTTTTTGACGGCAGCTCGAGGACGGAAGCGATGCTCTCAGGGATTTTAATATTCCCTTTCATCCATTTTAGCTCTTCTGACACATGACAACTTTTTGCACCTTTCCGCGTAAAGCATTTTCTATTCGCTAAAAAGGTGCGCCTACGCACATGGAAATATTAAATGATTTTGAAAGAGCATGTTAACATTACTGATAGATGGTATAACCAACAAAAAAAGTCTTGAAATGCAAATCGCAATCTGATTAGAAACTTCCTATATTAAGGATCATATAGTAGATACTTATTTGTTATTGTTTTATTTCTCTACATTGCAACTTTCAATTATCTACGATAAATTCTTGGAAAAAAAATATATTTTTTCTTTAATTAAAACGAAATGTTGATCAGCATATAACCTTATATTTTATGACAAACAAACCCAATAATAATTAAAATATTAATAGATAATGAAATAATTATGTTCGTATACGTAATAAATTAAGCTTTATATCGCGCATATTTAAGACAGCTTCGCTGTTGGTAATCGTTAGGTAATTACCTGCTACAAAATGTATTTCGCCCGGCGAGAGCCGGCAAAAACGAACTTTTTACCGTCAACGTGGCTTCTGCAAACTCAGCAGCGAAATCCGTGTCCAAGTGCCATCAATCAAGGTATTATAAATGCCATCTCGCACTTCGCAGTTCTTTTCAGAAATTTCCTTGTAAAGATCTCAACATTAGGACACGATTTTTGTTTTTGTTCCAGTCATTTATCATTTGCTGCTTAAGGCTTGGAGCGAGGAAATTAGAACAAAACGGTGCTGGTTGGCTTTAATGAAATAAATCGCTCTGGATGTTTTAAACACGCAGCAATAATTATTATTAATATAATATAATATTATATAATATATTATATACTAGTTAATGCCCGTTTGTACACATATATTTATTACCATATACACGTATACTTATTTCCATGTGCACATGTACATCTGGCCATGTACACGTGTACATATTACCATATACATATACATTTTATCCTGCATATATATTTAATCTTATGATTGCGACATATACATATTATCATGTTCACTAAAAATTTATGCAACAGTAATGTATATAGCAGCGAACAGAAGAACATAATAGTAGTAGAGATATTTTCATATTTTTTTAATTTGAGATTAATTTAAATTGAAATGAATTTAATATTAGTCTTACTCCTTATTTTTAA